>WURT03011324.1:20047-35614 GCA_009936505.3 Holothuria glaberrima | reverse complement strand
AGTTGACAAAAGGATGAGGAACAGAAAACATTCCGTGCGCTTTACACACCGAAAAATATTTGGCTTTTTCTATAAAAGAAACTCTAAAATTGGGTGTTTTACTGAAGAAATTTTGAAAAATTTGGATTTTTGTGGAAGAAGATTTGAAAAATTTGGGTCTTTATTGAAGAACTTGACCTTCCTATGAGCAGAATCATGCAGATCAATGGCGACTGAAGATTACTGTGATAACATATTTTGTTGTATAGATCAAGGCTCCCAGATGAAATTGAAAAATTTCCCCGAGGGGGGGGCCAGGCTTCCTTGATGGAGGCCGTGAGCCCCCTGACCCCCTTCTCCACTGGCACCCACCCTTGATTCAGGGCATCCTGCCCACAAAAATGAGTTGTGAATTTGCTGGACTGCAAGTTGCCAAATTATTTTCACGAAAATACAACTGACTTTCAAAAGGAAATTGCATAACCCACAATAACACCTAATGAAATTAGGATACAGTAAATTTAATTGTCTTCAAATGTGTTATGGATATTCCACAATTATTCTGTCAATCTGATAAAAAATATTTTCCAAAACATCAGGGAGATTCCCCTTCTGACCTATAACTCACCTAAAAGTCACATTTGATGGCCACTAGTATTTGGCTTTGAACGTTTTAAAATTTTTGCAATTGCATCTTTAACGATGAGTTGTGTTTTCCTTAACTGAAATCATGTTATGGGAGAATGACTACAAAGGGAATTCAAATTTTCTTTATATCTATATCAAAAGAGTGCCCTCTATACGGATTTACAGCTTTGACAGCCATGTCCAAATGCAATTCCTAGAGTTGTGTGCAGCACATTAAAATATTTTGATGGCAAAATAGTTTGCACTAACTTTTGTTTCACACTGAGTCCTCCACAAACTTTCAGTGTAATTACAAAATAGTCTGCCTGCAGAGGACAGATACCAAATTCATCCCTTAACTTTGTAAACACTAAAATAAGCTAGATCCCCAAAGCCAAAATGGGGGACTGAAACTCTGGACATGTATGTTTCATCTCCTTCTGACCCATAATTAACCTAAAAGTCAGATATGATGGTAAACCTTTGACCTTGTGCATTTATTTGTGCGATACCGATGGTATTTATCATACTATGAGATTCAACTTCAAACAATGTCATGGTACAGGTTGTCTGTAGTACTGAGAAAGCCCTATAATACTATAATTCAAGTTGTGCTTTATCTTTATCAAATCAGTTCCTTACATTTAAGTTCTTAGCTTAAACTGAAAATTACGCCTGCACTTGAGGGCAACTGCATTTTTCTCCAGAATATCTCTGTGCAATCCCAAGGATTTCATTTGACACAGAGAGCATCTGTACAACTTAACTCAACTTGACAGGGTAAAGTTGTTGTGTTCATCTTCACTATAAAACTTGGTGTACAGTTTTCACTTTTTAAGTCAACGTAATTCCAACTCTCCTGTTTTGAAGTTTAAGCTGCTTTCAAGATATGAACTCTAGCTTGGATCATTGATACTTTTGCTTTTTCAAGTTGCAAAAAAAAAAAAGCTAGCTGAAAAAAAAATTCTCTCTCTTCAGCACTAAGAAAATAGTTTTTTATAATTGCAAAGATATATTATTTAAAATTTAGGGTAAAGTTTCGTTAAAGAATTCCGCATGTCCGCATTTTTGTGATTCCAGTGGTGTACTGAAAGGTCTGGAAGGGGTGGGGGTTAGCACCATAACCAAAAACCGAAATACCCTCTGGATCACTAAAACTTTCTGTTTAGAAATTAAAACACTTTAAGCAAACCTGAAGTTGTATTTATGAATGGCAAGTTACTTTTAATAGTTCAAAGATAGCTAAAATAAAATTTAACTTTGCATAGTAAAATTCCAATTGTGAAATGTATTTATCACTTAAGTAATACTACAGAGCAGTAAACCCTAAGCTCAAGAAGTTAACCCCTGATTGTTTAGCATCGGCAAAGTAAACTTGATAGCAACAAGCTTTCCAGTGTACATAAACCTACTGCTCATTTGCAGAACAGAATCTAGCACATCAAATCTCCCCAGGTTTGAATTTATCTTACATACGCTCGCAGATGTATTCGGACACTGCAGAGACAAACTGGGACTAAACCATGTTTTCTATTTTTATACCATTGATCTGCCTCCGTGACTTTTAACAACTTTGTTTTTCATGATTTTCCATTAAATTGCATTTTCAGATAAAAAGCAGTAAGCTGTCACTTCCTCTTACCTTATTACACAACATACTCTCAAAATCTAATAAATCTCATCATATTTTCTTTACAAGTACACATCTTTCATATTTTAGAAAAAAAAATTGCATATTTAAAGAGAAATATTGTGTTTAGAATGCACCACCATGGTATACAAAGAAAATACCTTAAATGATTACTTAACTGTTCAGTCTCACCAATAAACTCTAGCAAAAGCTTTTATCTCCTCAAAATATTATGCATTAAAAAAGTAAGTGATGTTGCATCATTTGAATTTTAAAAGTCTGGGTCAACAAAAAACTTTTGTGCAACAAATAACTGAATTTCTTCCTGTGAAAACCTTTACTCTTGAAAAGAAAGCTACCTATTGCCTTATTTTGAATTGTCTTTCATTCTGTATCTAAAAATATTGGTTTAAAAACTATAAAGATTTTCTGTTAAACAAATGCAATATTAAGATAAACCAGTGAGTTACTGTGAAAGAATATAACAATTCACTAAAATATATTGCCACATGCTTAAAATGAGCCAATCATGAAATGAAAAAGGCCCTCGGGTTGATAAATTCAAATTGGAAGACAGCATTACAAGGCTTTCCCATGACTGCTTGGGCCCTGTACAATATATCATGAAACTTGAAATTTTACCACATATAGTGATGATGTATAACTTTTTCTTTTACTTAAAAAAGATTCAAAATGTCAGCCTCTATTACATTGCCAGTAATTTACAAATTGACTTTTTTTTTTTTTTTACAAAATACTGAATTATAAAATTATAATCTGTTCCCAGCACCACTCATTTTGTTGAAATAGCAAAATTGTAACCTGATAAAAAATTATTGAATTCTAACACGAATCTTCAATCAGTGTTTAATAGGTATTTTCTGTTTTTGTGCTAAAAGGAGTGAAAAAACAAAAATATTGTCAAAGTTGGACCTCTACCTTAAGTATCCCCCTCAGAGAAATAACAATTTTCTTCACTGGCAAGGAAAGGTTTTACACCCAAATCACAGTACTGCTCAAATATTTGCAAATTCAATATGAAAAATGGACCAGTAATAGAGGTGACCTTAATCCAAAGAAAATATATGTCTGCTGGTAAAAGAAAGGGTTCAAAGGGTTATCAAACTAAAGCTATTGAAATCTTGGCTAAAACTCCCTGAAAAAAACAAGAAAATTTTAGCAAATGAACCTGTTCTTACAACTAAATATTATTAAAAGCTACATTCTTCAACGAAAAATGCAAAAAGGAATCTGTTGTCCAATGTATGAATGGTTTCTTTCGCGTGCATCCTAAGTTGCTCCATACATGTCATCAATATTAACCACATATGTAAAGTTTTGTAATTTAAATTCCTTCATCCTCTATGTTCTTCTTTACAGTACTGAAAGAACTAAGACTGACCAGCAACATCCCAACAACATGTCACAACTTAACATTAAAAGAAGGGTCTAAGCTCAAATCAAGTTTTGATATGTTAGAGGGCTACTTATTCTAAGCATTCTGGTGAAATTTTTATTGAAATCTGATGCGTGGCTCTCAAGATATTAGGGGTTAAAGTTGTCACATTTTCAATACAAAGTGAACTTGAAGCAATCACATATGACATCATAGCCTCACATTAATGAGCAGTCTTTTGTTTTTCTTTAAACTTTACAACCATTTTTTCCCTCCAAAATCACATGTTATCAAAATGTAGTTGCATGAGAGGCACAAGAAGTTTAAAAACTTCACATTCCACATGGGGAGCTCGTATCTCATTCCACATGGGGAGCTCCTATCACATTCCACATGGGGAGCTCCTATCACATTCCACATGGGGAGCTCCTATCTCTACAAACTTTGAGATCAGCACAACAAACTGAAAAAAAAAACATAAAGCAAAGGAAACAAAGCATTTCTCATCAACGTGAGGAAGTGATATAACCCCTGCTTGCCTCAAGCTCACTTTGGGTCACAAATGTAGAAACTTCATTTGCTGATATCTTAAGGACTACATGTCTGATTTGACTGGAAGTTTCTCCAAATTGGGTAGATTTAGTTCCTCTTTCACATATGAAAATCAAGTTTTGCTTTAACCCTTCCTGTAAATGCCATTTTTGTTTGAAAAAATCTATCATTTCTATCATCTTTGGTCTATTAACATAATCCCTATACTGTTAAGTAATAAAAGAATCCAATTGAAAGTCAATGACCTGAGACCACTCTCACTAGTCCCCAAAAAATGTTTACTTAAATGAAATTAAAGTCCTATAAACTTTATGTAAAGTATGCAATCTATCAATATATTTGAAAGACTAAAGTTGCACTACAAAAAAATATTTCACTATGCCGGGAATGATGATACCTTACTACAAAGGTTGGTTGCTAAATATGAACACTCAAATAAGAAAAGAAAAAAATGAAGATTTGAAAATTTTTTCTCAAAATTTTTCAAAGCTCTTTCAAATTTTTCTTTAAAGAAAATATACTAATTAACAAATCTAGGTAAATAGTCAAAGTCACAAAAAAATGTAAAGATCAAAAAGATATTGGTAAAATGGCACTTTATGCATGAATAATCATTCCCCAATGTCATCCAACTAAAATATTTTACAACTATTTTTAAAGTTCTTCCAAGAAATTTACCCATTCACAAACCCTGAAGAAGTCATTATGTCACTTAGAGGTCAATACTACATTACCATGGTAACTGCCGCACATGCTCATTAGAAATGGAACCACTCATTTGCTTGTTTTCACCTATTTCTTAACCCTTTACTAAAATACTGAGCACAAACAAGGTGGTATTTGAGTTGGTATAGTATCTTATAATCGGCCTGTCAAAATACAGCAGAATGGCATTGCGATTATCGCTGCCAAAAGTATCGCGATACATCGTAGTATTGCGATATTACCCAATGAAAATTGAACCTGTGAATGTATTCAATTTAGACACTTGATACGTTTCAAACTCCTAATTGCTTGGTTGTTTTTGGAACTATTGTTCATTTTAGCAACATGACATGTATTTCAAAACATGAAAGCCTGTAACAAATGCTTATGAATATCGTTAAAAAACATAATGCAATCGTTTGCCTCTACTTTCTTCTCATCTTCTTTTGATATCCCAATACTTAAAGGATGTCTAGTACCGTATTGCAGAAACTAGCATCCTGATTATTGTGATTGTCAATAAATCGTGACAGCCCCACTTTATAATACTGGGCTTTGCTTGCTTCTCTTCATGTGTTTCAAAGTGAAAATTTTTGGGTGCAAATTCGTGTTTCTTCTCTACTAGATTTTGTCAAACATATGAAGATTTTTTGTCTCTTATATGGCAAGCACTACTGCAAAGGAGGTGGGATCACATTTTTTTCATAACATTCTATGATACCTATACAACTCAATATACCACTATTGTACATGGGCAATACTTTACTTCGTAGTAAAAGGTTATGAGAAAACAAAGTTGGAATGTGTCAAGGTTAAAAGCATGTTTAGTCTTCAATGGTGGCAAGGATCGTCATTTCAGATAGTATTCATGTTACTGATGGCCAGGGGCTGGATTCACTAAGAATTGCATGAGGTCTTGCATATGTCAAAATACTAACCAACTGTGTAACAACTTTCTGAAGTAATATTCACAAATAACTTAAAGGGAAATATTGTGTTTAAAATGCACCAATATGGCATACAAAGAATATACCTTAAATCATTAGTAAACCGTTCAGTCTCACCAATAAACTCTAGCAATATCTCCTCAAAATATTATGTATTACAAGAGTATTGACAAATGTTGCATCATTTGAATTTTTGAAAGTTGGTTGAACAAATTACTCTGTGCCACATATAACAGAACTTCTACCTGTGAGAAGCTTATTTCTTGAAAAGAAAGCTACCATACTGCCTTATTTTGAAGTGTCTATCATTCTGTATCTATTAACACTGGTTTAAAAAATAAGAAAATTTTCTGTAAAACAAACACAATACTTCCCTTTAAACTGTTTGTAAAGATACTCAGTTTAACTAAGATCGATGCATATTGTCCAATCACACGTTTGCATTCCATCCAGTTTTGTCACATCCTAGGCCAATCACTTTGACTTTTTGTTCTGTTGAAATGACATGTCACTTCTATGCTTAAATCTCATACACCTATGCTGCATGTGCACAACGACTGCAGTTTGTTTCACTATGGCATAATTTGTACTTGCAAAAACTCTTACCTTTCATAAAGTAACACACAATATTTAAGCAGTTTTTCATTTGTGAATACCCACTAAGCATGACTTAACAAACTTTTTGTGCATAAGTATTCCTTGAGAATTCAGCCACTGCACTATAGTACTTAACTGAGACAGACTTATCACCCTGTTGGAAGTGACAGGGCAGTAAGGTCACTTAAGGGTGGAGCTTATTATGCCATCAGAGGCTGGAACTTATTTGCTGTAATTTTCATATATGTTTTCTTCCTCTAGATGAGACAAAAGAATGTCCAAGATGATTTGGTATTGTTCCTGTTCAATGAAATAAAAGAACAAGACTGTTCTATGATACCAGTTAAAATGAAACTGAGTGGTGTGTCTACTTTTGATGAAAGACATTCTTTGCACAGAGTGTTCTAACCTTTTTGTATTTTATTCTTTGATATAAAGATGAGGGCCAGTCCTGCCCACTGAAGAATAGTCATCAGATTCACTAGCAGAGTAATAAATTGTCACTTGATAGCACAATAACTATCAAAAGTACTGTACATAGTAGGATTTACCCTCGAGTGGACATTATTATATTGACCAGTACTGTGGCCGAACGTATAAAGGCGGTAGCTACTTGAAGCAATGAAGGCAACCGAGAGGTTCAGGATTCGATCCCCGACCAGGTCAAAGTAAGGTGGGTTTTTCACCCACGAGCTATTGATGGTTTTTCCATCTGAACTGGCTTTTCAAACGAAATCAAATTTGATCTAAAGTGATAAGTTGGATAGCCACAAAAATACAATAATACTTTTGTTTAACACAGTCATGGACAAATAATTTAAACAGGGCCTAATAATTAATACTTACAAAAGTATCCACCATGTTTGGCCGGCAATTCCTCAGTTTGTTAATGAGCTGGAAAACATCTGCTTTACCCTCAAGCTGGATTTGTTCTAAAGCATTCATAAGACCACAAAAGACACCAGTCCTTCCAATGCCATTACTGATGAAAATAAAACAATGTTAAAATTGTTGACAAATTTATTAAAAGACATTGTTGCCTCTGAAAGCATTGATACAGATATTGTGTTTCAGCTAGGCCCTATGATGAGATTCTGTCCCAGCAGCCTCTCAATTTTACCTGCGTGGGTGTGGAGACAACAGAAAAATTTATATTCCACTTCATTAGGTCCTCAAACTGATTCATTGTGATTTCAAAAAAAACAAAGATCTATTTAGTAACAAAGATTCTGATGATTTGTAAGGGATGGTACTAAATACAGGACACACAGCCTCAAAAGGAGCCCTTAAAGGGCAATTCTCGTCATCCCAAACAGTTTCAATTCTCCCAACGAAGCAACTTCTAGCTCGTCCCATAACTGTACAAAGCCCCCCCCATCCTTGGGCAGGCACAAAAACCTGTTTTATTGCTTGAGGCCACGTCTTGGTAAGCATGCAAGGCTGTAACATGTAATCCAAGACTCTCAGCATTGTGTTGAATGTGAGCTACTCTGTATCTTTTGAATTTTCAAACTTTTATGTCAATCAAAGAGCAGTTGCCAACTGAGAATTTGAAACCCCCACACTGAAAAAACTGGGGTGATGAGTGTCTGCCTTTAAATTCCAGAATTTCCACAGCTTTAAACCCATGGCTTCCACGTTCCATGCCCAGAATATACATTATTTGTCTTACATGCTTCGCAAACAGTCATGAGTCACCTGCAGGCCCACAGTCATTGGGGAAGGGAAGGGGTGGAGGAGGGGAGGGGTGGGGGAGGGGAGGGGTGGGGGAGGGAGGAGGATGGCAGCCCCAGAAACATTCTGGATTCTCAAAAAATTTTGAGATCAAAACTATTGTCTAAACTTATCTCAACATAGTACACCCCACCAAAAATATCTACATGCCCCCCACTTCCACCCCTACACAATATCTCAATCCCTTCAAAACCTTGTTGGGATTATGCCCCTAGATGATGGTCACGAAGAGGGCATTATAGGGGAACACTAATGTTAATACTGCTATTTGAAATAAGGCAATGAGGCAAGTTAACAATTAAAAAATTCAGTCATGGCTATTTAGCAGGGGCATCCCATGTGAAAAAAATGTTCGTGAGATCGACAGCTTAAGAAGAAGTCCTCAGATCTGCATTATTCTTCCATACTGCTATGCTCCACGTTATAATAATGCATACGTACAAAATAAATACTGGCCACGTACAGTGGCGTAGCGAGAGGTTAATTGGGTCATGGCCCATCCCCAGGCAAAAATAAACAAACCCAAATTTTACTTCCAAATATTGCACCTGCACCCAAAACTATTCAAAAATCATCTCAAAGGGGACGGGAGAACCATCCCCTTAGACGCCCTCCTCTTCGCCCCTCTTCCCGAGCATCGTTCACAAAAAGTCATGATCTCCCTCAGCTGAATTCTAGTCCCTAATAGTTCTGGTCTAGCGAGTTGTTTTTTAATATTGGCCTCGCAGATCTTTGGTCTCGCGAACCCTATTTAATTTTCGGTTTCGTAGACCTTCGGTCTAGCGAACCCTATTTGAATTTTGGTCTCGTGGTCCTTCAGTCTCGTGAACCCGATTTGATTTTCGGTCTCACAGACCTTCGGTCTCGTGAACCCTATTTGATATTCGATCTCGCGGACCTTCCATCACGTGAATCCTATTTGATTTTTGGTCTCGCAGACCTTTGGTCTCGTGAACCAGACTTGATTTTCAGTCTTATGGACTTTCAATCTCGTGGGCTGTAACCTATTCAGCTGGTGTTCTTTTACAAACCAAAAGACATACATGATTTCAAGTTTCTCTGTATTAAAGGGGCATTTTTATATGGGAAATACATAACACAGCCTTGTCTGAAGTGCTGGAATAACGTTTAAGCAGTCCATCCGAATAATAAAGATGAATAAGATCCCTCACATAAGTATTTCTTCCAAATATTGTTTGAATTGCTAAAAAAATAACCACAAAAACTATGAAAATTGATAATACTTGCACTGCCATCTTTATTCCATTCAATTCCACTACTGGTTGAACAAACCAATTGGAGTGTTCTGATATATGAATATGCAAAGGGCAGCACAATGGAAGGTGTCGACATATATGCCGGTGAACGATCACTGAACACGTAATACCCACGCTATAGCTAGCCTTACTATGTACCTTTTTATGTGTTTTCGCATGATTCTGAAGGTAGGCTTAAAGAAAATACTAGAATTTTTAAGTCTTATTAACCCATAAGACTGGCCATCGATATAATATGTGAGTACTAACCCCGAGGAATAACACTGAACACTTCTCAAATCATTCAAATCCTCGATGGTCAACGGTATCAGCTTGGAGTGTGACATCTGAGATGTTTTCCCTCCGTCCCAAGGTCAAACTTTCCCTGTTACCTTTTCCATGTAAAATGTACACACTGGCAGTTGCCTTGTTTAAACCAGGGGTTTTTTATTGAACCAATACAAATGATGTTGGGAACTTTTGGAGAAACCGTCCACACAACAATTGAAATTGACAGAGGGAAAAACATTGCTCACAGAGAAAATCAAATTGCCAATCAGCCACTGGATTAGCCTTAAATCTCTATAACTGCTGTGTACGTCAAAAAAGCTACAACGACTTACAGAGGCACCTGTAAGCATTTTGGATTTTCACACCATTAGATTAGTTCCCCTTGCTTGCAATCCGCATGTACACTCGGAACACATTTTTTGTCAGTTAGTGTACCGTTGAACATTTTACATAAAATATTTGATTATGTACCTGCCTGTACCGCTCGAGGAAAAAACTGGGATGAGGGGAAGAACACAAGTGTACAGGTGTAACTGGTTATCGTTACCAGCATCAGTATGCAAATGTCTTCTTGAAAAGTGTTATATAGGGGGTAAAATCTATGTACTTTTGCTTCAAAAATGCAAGTGTATTGTGCAGTAATACAACCTTCAAAATCACACTTTTCCCAGCAAATCATGAATAACCGTGGCGATACAGGCCCCTAAAAGTACAGTTCTTCGGTACATACATCTGCACAACACCTTGAATATTCATATAGCGTTCTGACAGGCATGGTTTAAGCTAGTTTTAATGAGACAGTTTGTTTCAAAAAAGCTTACAGATTTTAAATGTTTTTACACCGTTACTCCAAATTTTGCCATTCCCACTACCATTTTCAGTTACTACATGAACAGCTTCATCCATTATTAGCATATCTGGTGTATCAACAAATAAAGAAAAACATTAGACCTTATGTATTTCCCTATTCTTGATCAGGTAGTATCACTTTAATTTGGGCTTGAGCCTGCTTCATAACTTTACCTAAAACTTTCTTTCAAATAATCTTACTTCTTGCAAAAAGAAATTTTAGGTTCTTTGCATTTTGCATCTGTCCTTATGTTCTTCTTCATAGTGACATCTTTTATCATAAACTTACATGCAATGAATAATAGTTGCCCCCCTGTCACCACATTCTACTGTCCACTGGGTTAGCATGTTGATGGCTTGGAGTAGTGTCTGAGGTGATCTGGGTGCACTGGTATGTTCAGGCCAATCTAAAACTTGTAGATGCATCACTTCTTTAGGACTCTCTATCTGAAGATAATAACAAGAAAACAGCTTTAAACTAGAGGGCTTTATAGCTGTCTTTTCCACCCTTCCCTGCAGTTTCAATGGAATGGTCTAGTTTTCAGCCCATATCTAAGGCTCAGGCTAGACAGTTACATGTCCAACTGGGACAGTTTTTAATTACACAAATTGTGTGGCATGTACAGAACTATTAGCAATGGTGATAGTACTAAGCAAAGAAGCTATATTGAGTTAGTTCATGTTTTTTGTGACTTTTTGTCACACCTGAGTTTTACTCACATCTTGATGGTAAATGGTTCAACTAAGTGATTTTGTACATCTAACACACAACTGAAATGGGAATGATAAAATAGTTCACCATTTAAATCATTTATTTAAAGTTTTGTGACTACACCCTTTTAAAATTAAGTATTAGGATTTATCATGCAACCCCTGTTCAACGACAAGCAATGAGTGATGCTTACGCACTCCATTGACAGGCTTACATTTCCTTAAATGAACAGCTGTATTGTGATCATTCCTTCAACTTTATACTGTATATATGTTGTATAAGAACATGAAATATATAAATATAACCATATGACTGTAGAAAATCAGCTAATAAATGGAAAATACTAAACAGCTCCATAATTATATGAATTATGCATCCGTTCACACCTCTTTGTTCCGACATCTCTAAGTTCCGACACACCTTCCTATAATACCTAAACTAACCTAACTTAATCCTTACCTAACCTAACCTATTGAAAACAAATTGCCGCCCTTGCCCTTATTCTAACACTGCTCCTCACGTGTATGGAATATAAGACGTATGCAAAACAGAGAGCAGTTCCCATGCATCATGTAATGCAATAAAGATATTCTTCAAAATTATCACATAAAAACTAAACACTTCTTAACACAAATAATGCTTCCTTAATTTTCTGCATGAAATTTTTAGATCAATTCTTACTGTTTGAGAAGGATGAGCTATCTCCATCATACGACATCGAATTCCTTGCTGATCATTGCAGGAGAGAATTGTAACTGTGAATGGGTCACACTCGTAGGTTCCTGATTCTGGCCAATATTGAACAAGACCCTACAGAAGCAAAATTAATGTATTCAAGACTAACAACATAAAAACAACCTTTTTAAAAATAAGATACTGTAAAGCTCATTTCCTTATTTTTAGTGATAGGATAATTAAGGGTGAGGGATACAAGGATACAAGAAATTTTAAATAAGTCCCTGGCTGTCATTGCTGGTATATGAAGTTTACTAATGAAGTAAAAAGTAAGAAGAGATAATGTACATACAACCATCTTCTATGTAAAGTCCAATCAATATATGAGCAATTATCTATCTTCTATTCTTTCAAAACAAATTTTTCACATCAAATTCCATTTGAAAATATTTTGGTAGGACAAAAGAAAACAGAGCTAAATTCTCAACTCTGTACAACAAACCACACTTTTGTATCGTAATTGATTGTCAAGATAGTGACATTCTTATTATTCATGCCACTCTCCACATCCAGTTGGTTTGTGGCAAGTCTATTTCTCACATTTCATGATAACTTTTCATCTAAGATCATTTTGCTTTTCTTTGCAATTTCTGTTTTACCTTTTCTCTCCACAAAACATTGTAACTACAAAAAAAAAGTCTCCACTATATGCATTGAAAAACTCATGAGATGAAAAGGAGAGTGGAATTCTCCACCATGCCAAAATCTTGTTTGGTCTTCAACAAATTCTTATAATATTTAGCTTTACCACAGAAGTACGTAAAATATGACATGTCATGAATGTGATAAAATGAAATGAGCTTGTGATAGCACACTTGACTTGTTACAAGTAAGCTAATTCTTAAATTTGTTCCTCTTTGTCAAACCTCAAACAAAAAAGAAAAAAAAAAACCCCACAAAAACAGCTTTGATGAACGGATTTTAGAAGTTTGCCCAACATTTTTCTATCTGTTAAGGGAAGTCTGAATAGTTTCATCTCCTTTAAACCTAATATGAGTCACACAATACAGAAATTGAGTCTGTGCATTTCTATTGACACAAGCATGGATTCTTTATGCACTTCTACATTTTCTACATTTTAATCATAAATGAATTTGTGGCATCCATATAATTTGCCAGTTTCTCCAATAATAGCAGAAGAAAATGGAGCATGTCAATACATAGCTATAACTGAGGAACCCAGAAAAGAGGGTAGTTTAAGTCAGTGATTCCCACTGGATTTTTCAAATGACCCAAATTTCATGAGTTTACATTCTTCGGCGACCCAACCGCCATCTGAGATAAAGGTATCAGGAAGGCTCTATCCTATATTGCTGTAGGCCCTATGTTAAGATCAAAATAAATATTTACATATTGTTTGCATCCATTTCAGAAACTTGTAATCAGATATGTAGTCCCCATAGAGATATTCTAAATCCTGGTCACCAATGAATATCATTTCAGAAAGAGTTGAAATGTTCGATACACTATGTTGAGACACTAAGCTGTGTGTGAATCACATTATTATGTTATTGTGTCCTATTGGTATGAGTTTTACGCATATTCAGAACAGAGAATATTGACATAAAACCATTGTTACCCACTACAAAGCTTCGCAAACCCCCACAACCCCCACATGGGCTTGGGACCCATTAGTTTTCACCTCCCAACCCAATTTTGGGTCGCGACCCACCATTTGGGAATCACTGGTTTAAGTTACAGGAATTGGAGCATCCATATCAGGCAATTTAGATGGTGTTATGCTGAATCCACAAAGGCATGCCAACTGAAGCTATGAAGGTTAGCCAACAGAAGGTTTGGAGTTTAATTTTAAGCAGATTACAGTATACATACAGGCTTTTCATCTGTGAGCAAATCTATGGCTTTCCTATCAGAAATGACACTTACAGTTTAAACAGGTTATAGCATCATCCCACACATATTTAGGAAAATCATAACATCTATAAATACAACTGGTGACCACACTTTGACTGACATTAATTCAAACGGTAGCTTCACTTTGGTTGGTCAAGGATGACTTGTGCAGTCAGTTGTGTTCCCAAGTTCACATGCAGTATGATTGTGTGGAACATGCCTTGAGTAATTTCAACCCAGTGCAAGCTACTGCAATAATGTTTGGGAGGTATACCATAGACAGATGATTTTTGTTGTAACTGGAGAAGGGGCTAGAAGTAAACTTAGTAATGAGGATTTTAACTGTTTATGCTGAGATTGAAGAGCCTTTAAGACTCTTAATTGTTGGATTGGTCATCCACCAGAACAAGAAGCTCTAGTACAAGAGGAATACGCTTCCTACACATTTAGGATCTCTTAAAGTCATAAAATAGTTGCACTCCATGGCTGGAGTTACAAAGCAGCATGAGAGGAAAGTAACAGCCTTAACTCAACTGAAAAACCTTATTCACCCCAGCAGAAAAATAGTAAATCTTAACAGCTGCAGTGGCTATTGTGTTTAACTTCTTGGAAGAAGCTGTCACACTGCTTCCCTTGTGCTGGTCACTGGACGTCTTCTGAGCAGCTCCATGGGTTCCTACACACACAATACTCTGTTGTACTTGACTTTATCCAAGGTACCCGCTGTATGCCCGCCATGACAGGGAGTAAATTTTTAACGGAGCTAACGGGGAATTGCCACCATGACTGCATACAAGCATGTAAAATTTATAAGGAAATCAACTTACTTCATGCATATCATTTAGCATCACGATGGCAGGTGAATTGTAATCCCAAACCAATCTCCAGAAATCAAGAATGGTATTCTCCAGGGGCATCTGAGTTGCTAGCAACTTATTTTTCTGTTGTACACCCTTTATAAAATAAACAAAAAGTTATAATATTTACAATATTCTCCAAAACATAGCTACTTATGAATGTAAAGTCAAAAGGATAGTTGACCATTTATGCAAATTACAACAAAAATTATTTGCAAAGTATAATTGTTCACCCTAGGGACAATAGAATTTAATTATTAAGTCATGCATACAAAGGAGCTGGGAGTAAAACTTTCAACCAGTCATTAGCACAGAAGTACTAGTGTTAGTGCTAATGTTAACTAGATATACAGCAGGCACGTACATCTTGGCGGATCTAGGCATCCATCCACCTTGCATGCCTGTCAGTGTTTTCAAATTAATGGAATCTACATATTTTTCATCAATTTTTGCCCCAGGAACATCATATTTGCGATTACGTCTGCCAACTCCATTGACCATCTGCTGTGTGTGAGTTGTCACTGCGCCTAAGGCTTTGTAACAATCAGCTGGGCCAGTTGTTGATACTTCCCATTCCTATCACGCATTGCAATCATCAAACACTGCTATATGCATCCTAAAGGCTTATATTTATTAATACTAGCCAACCTTGACAGCACTATGAAAAAAACTATGACTTCTAAAAGCTTATATTTATTAATACTAACCAACCTTGACAGCACTATGAAAAAATCTATGACTTCTAAAGGCTTATATTTATTAATACTAACCAACCTTGACAGCACTATGAAAAAAACTATGACTTCTAAAAGCTTATATTTATTAATACTAACCAACCTTGACAGC
>WURT03011324.1:0-19947 GCA_009936505.3 Holothuria glaberrima | reverse complement strand
ACTATTAAAAAATCTATGACTTCTAAAGGCTTATATTTATTAATACTAGCCAACCTTGACAGCAGTATGATTACTTTAGATATATAAGTAAAAATTTTAAAGATGCCATTTTGTGCATTCTTTTTGAGTCAAAAAGGAGCATTAAGTAGAAAACTACAGGATTAAGTGTAGGATTTTCAAGAAACTGGGTCAAAAATAGGTATGGAAGTTAAATAAGAAGGGGCCACTTGAAAGCTTGTTCTGTCCATGCCTCCTCTAAAATACACAAACTTATCAGCAAGAAGAACGATTAGCAATAGTATAAATGGACCGACAGAGAGACACCCCTTTGGTGGTAAAAGGTTAGGCATTAATTGAAGATATATGCCAACTAAGAGGGACTATACTAATGCAGACTTTAAAGTGGACCCAGGTATTATTAACATATAAAGATAAAAGAAGGATAAAAATTCTCAGTAAAAAGGAAAAAAGTTGCATTTTGTGGAACAAACAAAAAGCAAAGTAGGAACTTTCCTGGTTTTCATTCATGGATACCCTGCACTGGTGACAGCACCATAGTAACCCTTTTAGACACTTTTCTCAGTAATCTTAAAAAGGCAAATTTTGACATTTCTGTTACATCAGAAAGTATGATAAAGTAGAATTAAGCAGTACTTTCAAGAGAACAGCAGGAGAAGTAGGAGGAATGTTCAAAAAAGTAGCATTCACTTAAAAGCCTGCTTCTTTTTCAATACTTACATCCAAGAAAGAAGCATTGATGTAATTGTTGCCAAGACTTCCTACATCTGTCATCAAAAATGGTCTATGACTGTCAACTAGACAATAAAGAAAAGCAAAGCGTTGGTGAAAATGAGGGCAGCAGAGATACAATAAACTGCAAACTAATGAACATAAATGTTTTCACTAATATAACCATCATGGACTAATAAAACCTTTGTCTTGACTTAAATTTAAAATTAAATGATTTTATAGCACAAGTACTAGTAACTTCTCAGCAAACACTTCCACAAAATTTTACTAATTATTAAAAACAACTATGAACTAACATATTTCGTTAACGCTTTGTCACTCTTACTGAAATTATCAGGTTAAGTTCCAAATCGTAGGTTCTCAGGTGATGGCCATCTGCACCATGTTACAAGCACTAAAATGATCCTCTGAAAATATGAGAGGTCCAAAAAGCTGTTGAGCAAAGCCCTGGCTGGTCCGAACTTAAACCAATTGGTTAGAAACTGGGACGTAAAACCCATCTAACTAACTAACCCTGGCTATTACAATACATTAAAAGCACAAACCCAAGTTAAAGTCATCTGCAGCCCAAAGGGAAATGACCATGCCTACCCCAAGTTTTGACATTTTCAAATGAGATTTTGCATTTTTCCAGACAACAGAGTCTTAAAACTGGAAATTTTGGCAGTTGCAGCCCCCAATCCCACATTCTGACAGCTGTGGCAATGGCTGCATTTTTTTCAAGGACTGTCACCGTAAAATCTGTGGGACTTTATCAAAGAAAAAATAGAGCATGGCAGTGCTGATTATAACTTGGCATGATTAGCTTAAAGGAGCACACAGGATTAAAAGGTAAAATTATGCTGCAACATGAACTATAAATTAAAATCTCATACCTGGAAGCAATCAAGAAAATGAAGTACTTCATGAAAACAGAGTAATTAAGATCTCATACCTGGCAAGCAATCAAGGTAAGGGGGGTGAGAACAGAGTGCTAATTATAACTTGGTATGATTAGCCTAAAGGGATACACAGGTTTGAAAGGTACATAAAAAAGTATGCATGCTACAACATAAAGTTATAGAAGATCCCATACCTGGCACATAATCAAAGGAATGAAAAAAATAATGAAAACAAAGTAATTAAGATCTCATACCTGGCAAGCAATCTTGAAAGCGATTCTTGTTCCTATTTTCTGGCTTCCTTCCTGCTGAGAGTCTCCCTTCTACAGGTGTGACAGATATTAGCTGTAAAGTCTGTAAAATGTTTGACATTGCACAGTGTTCAGTACTGTAGCACAAACTTAATCACCAATTAAACATTTGAAACTGAAATTAACAAATTTATAAAACTCTGGGAAATTTTTTTTTTTGTTAAACACTGCTGTGAAAGCCTGAAATTAGAAGACTCGGGTGACACTCTCATCTGTATGGGAGCCAGTGTATGGTGATCCTGGGAGTGCAATTGGGATCAATACATTTTTGACTCGCTACCCTTTAGCACTTAGTCAAAGTAGCAGGGTCTGTCATGACCTCAAGTGGTTTCCTGACCCTGAGTTCATAAAACTTCATTCTTTCAAGATTGAATCTCATTTTGTTTCAGTAAACACACAGGCTATGGTTCCTTATGGGTCAATCAAATCTCCTGCATTTTCCTGAAGTGAGAAATTTTGTAAGACTCCACTAGCATTTCCCTCGCCATAAATGGGGGAAACTCCTTTCCCGCTTTTTTAGATATTCCAGAAGAGCTGGGAAATCTGCCGTCCTACCTATCTATTTCCATTCAATGAATTTTCAGTTTCTCTGTAGAAATGTTATTATAATAGTACAAATGATTTCACATTCAGACACAAAATACATGGAAAATAAAGAACAAAATTTCACATTCTTAAGATGCAACAGCTACACAGGGCGACTGCTACACAATCAAGGTAGCCAAGCTCTTGTAAAGGTCCCAATAGATGGATGGGGGATGGGGGGGGGGTGCAGTAATTGAAGTGGTCAACTTCCATCATGCATGGATTATAAATAACAGGATGGTGTCCTATCTTCAACATCTTTGCCTGTTTTTTATTATGCTCATTGTCCTTCTCTACTGAATTCTGAAAAGGTGGTAAGTGTTCTTGGAAGGGTTCCATTGCCCCACCAACAATTACACTTCCTGTCATTGCATATTTTCTACATTCTTGTGTTGGAAACCATAAATACTGTATAGAGGGAAATTTCTGGGAGGCTAATTTTTTGTGATTCTGTACCTTGTACACATACTGGCAAAAGTGAAGAATTCACCGTTGCACCTGTAAGGATTAACCAACATAGTCCTGTACAGTGTATGAAGTATATTTGCAGGTCTTAAATTTGCGATTAGTTACTTGGCCCCGAAAAGCACGAAAATTAAACTCCCATGAAAATTCCCCACTTGACCTACCTCATACTGTTCTTGGAGGTATGACTTTTTTGTATCACTGTTGATACGCTTCAGCTCCGTCAAATCTGTCCTAAATGTTTCCACTTGAATGCTGGTGTTGCCAATCACGAAGTATTCCACCAAGGCATCAAATATGAACTGATATTGTTCCTGTACAAAAACAGAATTCAAATAAAACAATGCAAGCATTTCTGACAATCTACAGTACTGTTTGCTGCCATTCAGGAAAGAATTACCTTGTGACTTGCAAGAACTACTTCCAAAATTAGGAGAGCTAAAATAAACTGGAAACATACCAAACAAAGGGACTTTTCATAGAAGTTCACTTGTCACAGTTCCCTTGTGATGTGATTCATGACAAATATGGCTTTTCATTGTAGTTAATTTCATGTCACTATCCAGTAGTTTAAGTAGCCATATGTTTGTATCTGTATTACTAGTTCCTGGCAATGATGAAAAGCATGGCATGCCTAAAATGTCCTTTGAAAAAAGCTATGCATGACAACAAAGTGATGGCAAAGTTGCTTTGTAACTCGTCATACTTTTGCTGGTAGCAGGTTTTGTCCAGTGATTCCTAATCTTGCATCAGTTTCTGTTTTTGTGGTCAGGTAGGTCAGATCCTGTAAAGATGATCTAGTTCTGTTGTCCTCCACATTGGATGAAGTTATAAATGTATTAGCATGGGACCAACACCAACACGAGTGTCTAGAATTTGATCTGTTTGTTTCTTTATACATGTCTAGCAGGCGAACCACGACACATGATATGGGAAACATGAACTGTGACACATGAATAGAGACAGGAACTGTGACACATTTTACTTTCACACATGAATGCCACACCTGAAATGAGACACATGAACTGTGGTACCTGAACTAAGACACATAGACTGTGGCACATGGTCTTGTAACACATCAATTGTGACACATACTGTCACACATGAATGTAATACGTGAACTGGGACACATAGACTGTGACACATGGACTGTAACACATCAATTGGGACACATGAACTGTGACATCTGAACTGATACACATCAATTGTGACACATTTACTGTGACACCTGAAGTGAGATACCTGAATGTCTATGGAATGTCAGCCTAATAGGCAAACTTCTCTAACAGAATTCATGTTGCAGATCTTACATAACATTTCAAATGTTCTCATCAAAATGTAACAAGATTTTCTAGGAAATAATTGTACAGTTAATAGTGTGTACTCACAACAACTTGAACCATCTTAATTCTTCTCTCACGCATCTGTCTGACAAACTGAAAGATGTTTATCCTTTCTTCTGCAGCTGCCATGTCTAACATAGCATCAAGAGTGATGTAGGTTCCTGTACGACCCACTCCAGCACTGACAGAAGAAAAGGATAGACGATTTTAGGTTGGTTTTATCATTTGTGTCCTAGGTGGTAATGGGCATCGATCTGTCTTTGAAACTGGGGGGATAAAATCTGTGGCACTATCCAAGTGGAGTGCCACCATCTGTTGGCTCCTAGTGTACAAATAAAATTTTGGCCAAAAATACCCCCCAGATCATCAGAAATGGCCCTTTCCAGGCTTTGCATTATGATACTATGACAACTGCCAGAAATATTTCCTAAAAAAGTAAATAGGCCTATTGTAAAAAGTCTAGAAAATGGTAGTGTACTGATTTCTGAATCTACTGGGTTGATATCATGCATGGGAGGATATAAAGTATCCCCCTATCCAATTCCATGGGGGATATATATCCTCCCTACCCCAGTATTACTGCCCATGTAGGTGGTACATAGCAACAAGAATATCTACAATAGTAACAACTTGTAGTTTGTGCATTCAACAACAAGTGCTGTAGAATGATGTTATAACACACAAAATGAATATTCTTAGCAGTTGTCCTGTCATCTAAGAAAAAAAATTGGTAAAAAGTTGGTAATGTCCATAGTATACAACCCATTTGTGATGAGAAAACTGTTTCTGGCTCTTTGTTCACTGTATTTTCATATATGAAGTTTTACATGGCTTCGGCTTAAAAGCCATGGTACTAGTGTTACAATCAAAAAGACCGCATGGCAAATGACTCCAGGGAATTTGGTAATCATGTGGGCAACTGCTTGGAATCCATAAAACAATACACTGACACAGACGTCACTCAGCAAAGTAACAAAATTCTCATTTCTTGCAAAAAAGCTCCTCACCAATGAATGACAGGCAATATTTCTCCAGGTTAGAAATTTCTCCAAAAGACCATCCCTCTAGGTGTTTGCATGTACACACTGTGCCTTCCAAGCAGTGGCATATGCAGGATTTTTCTCAAGGGGGGTCCATGCAGTAATGTGTGTGATCGCCGGCCTGGGGGAGCGGTGTAAGTGGAGGGGGTGTCCCCCTCCCCTTTGAAAATTTTTGAAAAACTGAGTGTCTTTAGATGCAATCTGGTGCCACATATGCTACCTCTTTGAAGTAAGATTTGTGTTACAAAATTTGTGTATTTTTAGGAAAAGAAAGAGGGAATCAGTGATCACCGGCCTAGGGGAGGGGTCTAAGGGGAGGGGGATACTGAAAATTTTTGAAAAATAACGTGTCCTTAGGTGCAATCTGGAGCCACATATGCTACCTTTTGAAGTAAAATTTGTGTTTCCAAATTTGCATATTTTTAGGAACTAAAAAAATTGGCATCAGTGAGGGGGAGACAACCTCTCCCCTTTGAAAATTTTTGAAAAAGTAGGTGTCCTTACATGCAATCTGGTGCCACATATGCTACCTTTTGAAGTAAAGTTTGTGTTAAAATATTACATAATTTTAGGATCTAAAAAAAAAAAAATTGGCATCCGTGAGAGGGGGCCATGGCCCAATGGCCCCCCCTGTGTACGCCAGTGCTTCCAAGTGACCTCAAATGTAACTATTTCTCCTTGGGTGAAAAATGCAATCCACTTTATAAGCATCTTGCCCAAGGATATAATCCAATGAACTAGACACCAGGAATCACTGGCAGTGATTTGCTCTCAATATTGGGAGGGGGGAAACATGACACCATTTTCAAACAACTGACTGTGTGAAAAATCAAAGTCAATGGGCATTTCTCAAATATTGGGGGATGGCATGTCCCCCTGTCCCTCTGGGATTGCCGCCCATGTCAGAAATGGAATAAGCAATCTTTGCATTACAAGTCTGATACCCTTGTCCATCCATGCTAAGCTCTTATCTATGACATTCATAACAGATATTTTTAGAAAAGTACAATCCAGAAATATTACTTTACAAGTTTATACCCACCTACAGTGAACCACCAATGGTCCATCTTGGTATGGCTCTTCCTCACGGATAAGCTGAAGAAAACTGAGCAATGGGCCTGCAAAGTCTGGCACCTTCATATCAGGCCAGGCAGTGAAGTGAAAATGCCTGACATGCTTTACAGATACCTCATCATCTATCTGATAACGAAACAGAATGAAACCTGGCCTTTATATGATATTGAGAGCAAATGTTGGAAAAATGTACATTTTCTGTGTAGAAAGTCAAATTTCCCACAAAGTCTGACATGTTCTCATGAAGGAAAAATGAATATTTCTCTTCATATGCCAAAATTTCTCTCCAAATACCTAAACTTTTCAGAAGCCTCCTAGCTTCCGAACATTTTTGACCCATGCTTTGGAGACTTAGATAACATTTGCAACATCTGAACTAATATATCACTTCAAATAATTCATTTCAGGTGTAAATACAATACACAAATTGTTCTTGGATAAAAAACAACTTGTCCATATTGTTTGTTTTGGCAAATAATGAAAAAATATGACCATCCTGGGCCCTGTTTCATACATGGTTAAGATCGATCCTAAGTTCGATTCCAATAGGACGATTGCATGGCAGCTCTAAATTTGGATCAATCATAACTCTTTATGAAACAAGGCCCAGGAGTTATTCTTTATTCCAGTGCCTTCCCTTCTCCCTTAACACACCTGCATGACATCACAACATTAGAGGAAGGGTTTAAGCTTAAACTTAGTTTTGATATGTTAGAGATGTTAGAGGGATCCTTCCTAAAAGCTTTTCTATGAACTTTGCATTCTACACCTGTTCGTAGTTTTCATGATATTAGAAGATGAAATTACTACAACTACTATAACTCAAAGCCAACTTGAAGCAAGCATCATGACATCACCTTTATCAATACTGCTTTGCCTTTATCTAAACTTTAAAGCAAACTTTTCCCCCTATAATCTCCGGTTTTTGTTATGTGAATACATAAAAGACATGAGAATTTTGGAAACTCTTTCATTTTCCATAGGACAACCCATCTCTGTATCTAAGATCAAATCAAAAGATCAGACAAAAAAGAAAGTAACAGTCATCATTGTATGGATATGATATCACCCCTGTTTGATTCAAATTTGAGCAAATTCATCTGCTGATACCTAAAGTACCATATATTAGGATGAATGTTTCACCACAATACTGTATCTAGATTTGGTCCCTCTTTTACAGACATACAGTCATCACCATGATTCCCAAAGTATAATTTTAGTGTGGGGGTATTAAAATTCTCAGTTGGTTTATACTGCTCTTTGATGGACATCAAAGTTTGAAAATTCCAAAGATGCAGAGTAGCTCAGTCTTCAGTAAAAACTCCAAAAAGGCTAAAGGGAGCCATCATGGAGCACACAATCAACAGCTGATAAGCCAGCAAGGAAGACACAACCATCACAAAAAGTGCATTCACACAAAAAGTGCACACATTCCACACAATGCAAAGAGAGTGCTTTGATTACTCAATATAGCCTTGTATGCTCACCAGAACATGGCCTTCAGCGATAAAACAGGTTTGTGTTTGCACAAGAAGGAGCTTTACACAGTAGTGGGAGGAGCTACAAGTTGCAAAGTTAGGAGAATTGGAACTGTCGGGAATAACGAGAATTGCCCTTTAAGCATAAAAAGTAGTTTTTGCTTCCACACTCCCTTTAATATGTAACAGTCTCATCTGAAGAGAAAAATGCTCACTTCATAACAAATTACAAGCATAACCTGGATACTTGAAGTAAAGTTCTCACAAACATTCAACTGAATGTTAACTTTCTGTTAACTAGATATTACGAGCAATTTGTCCCATCTGAAAGCTTTAATCTTTCACACTGACTAACTTTCATTCCAACATTTTACTGTCAAATTCCTCTTCTTCCAAAGTTAAAACATCAATCCATTTTAAATGGAATGAACATTACCCATAAAACTTTCATCAATTTCTTCCAAAATAATGCAAACCTTATTAAGTGCAAATGTCCGAATGGTACATGTAGGGTATACATCGGTCTTTGTACACATTATTTTCAGGTCACCGTACTTCATAGTATCATCTGGCCAGTACTTCTCACATTTCTTCTGCAAAAGATAAAGAGCACCAAAAACAATATAACATCCTGTGAGAATAGTTGACTTCCAGAAGTCAGTGTCATCACTGATAACAAACATAATATTCTTCTTATTAAAAGGCTTCAGGTAAAGACTCTCCCCTATTTTTTCCTCTTTTGAAAGCTGCCAAACTTGGAAATCTTTCTTCTTCCCATTTCAATGACCAAAAGTCAGTATTTTGTACCCACAAAACTCACTTTAAAAAATTAAGTTATTACTCATTATTAAATTGATGAGAAACAAAGAAACAAAATCACAACTTTTAACTTTAATGAAACCAAGTAATACCTTACTTTAATACAGACCTTATGCAATGACTAGTTGTCAATGACGTCACACAACGTCCGTTTGGAGGCAAACGATGAAGCGCACTGCGGGTACCACATAGATTTCACATGCGCGTGTAACAGACTTAGACGCGTATACCTCGTTGCACAAACCAGCTATCTACATTCGTTGGTGTAAGTTGTAATGATGTGTGCTTGCCTCCACTGGAGTCTGTACCTTTTGTTGTGACATAACAAGCATGAAGTCTATACATGCAAACAAGATGTTACAGCTTCAATAGATAATTAATTTACACTTGCAAAGCTGTAGAGTAAATCATGATATTTCTTTCATGATATTATTCATGATATCAAGGCAATTGATAAAATCCACACAGCACAGATACACTCACAAGAAATGGCCATGGCTGTATGAAAAGGAAATATATCCTTACCTTTCCCCCTTCTGATAGATTGGTCAGCATAACAATTTTGCCGCAATTTTCTAGCCACACCATTCGCCAAAAGTCCAAAACAGAGGCTTTGTTGGGTCCTTTCAAGGGAAAAATAATTTAAATATCTGTATGCCATAGTGTATCGTTTGATAATTTCTGTAAATTTAAACTAAAAAGATTTTTGTAATGTATCATTTGTATTACCAAATGTTAAACAGAAACCAAAACCCAAAATACAGAACGTCTATTGTAATGGATGTAATGAACAATAGTTTGCATAATGGCAGAGATGTGATTGTCTTTTATAAAATGATATGAGGTTCTGTTTTTTACAACTGCAGTAATTTTTTTTTTTATTAATTCTCATAAATTTCTATGAAAGTGGCAATTGTTTTTAAGGTAGCTTGCAGCACGTGATTCAATGATGATGGTAAACTGAAATAGCATCCAGCCATAAAAGGAAGTTAAATGATAACAAAAAGTTACAAAATGCCCAAGGTAAAAGGTTGATATACATGTAGTAGCCTCTCTTTTAACTCACATTCCTCTACCAAATAACTATTGATCACTGGGTATCATTACTTAAAATTGTCAAGCATTTTCAAAAGACAACTTTATTTTCTAATTGCCTTTTATCCTTTTCAACAACATGGCAGTGATTCAATGTACAATTTCTGTTGAGTGTCATCTTTCATGGTATAGAATTTTTTGTGTCATCCAACTACAAAATTAACAGGAAAACCAGCAAATATTTATCATGTTTGTAAAGATTCTTTATTGAGTTACTCTGACCAGTAACATGGGAAATTTTCAAAATACAGTACTTTACACACAGTTGTTTTTTGACAGGCTATGTTCAGTTTAGTGCTAACTCTTTACTTTGAACCTTGAACAGAAAACACTATAAATGCTTTATCAAATCCTTTCTTGGGAGCTTTTGGTTTATTCAGGCATTAACTCTGTTATGCTCTGAGAAGTACCAGATGAGTTTTCAAAAAAAAAAAAAAAAAATACATTTTTTCTTTAAAACTTGTTACTTCCAAAATTTCATTATAGTAAAAAGTGTATGACCTGTGCAGTAGGTAGTACCAATGATTCGTCAAATCTTTTTAAGAATCCACATAATTCAACACTTGGTTTTACTTCTGACAACACATCATTGTGACAGTGTGAAAGTCATTCAGAATTAACTACTTCTTCACTACAATTTGTTTTAAGAGAAGAGGTACTGCAACTAGAAGAATATTCAGTCCACAAGTATGGTGACTGTTAATTTGGAACTGAATATTTGTATTCTATTGGAGAGCTTGCAGAATAAAAGCTACGTCCATTTCCATGTCAGGAAAGGGAAATCTTCAAAGTTGTTTTAAACTACTCAAAACAAGTTTTTTTATGGGTATAACACTCACTTCAATTACAGGTATTGAATATATTAAAGTTGATATCATCATTTTTGTATGAAGGTGTTTTAATATGTTCATACATACCATGGCATGCAATGTACTTGTTGGGATATTGGTAACCCTACAGGAGGAAAAGTAAATGTAGCATAACTTGTGATAAAAAATAAGCTTAATCACCGTAAAATTTCTTTACACCAGGTGACAACAATGTATAGCCTGCAGACTACATTTAGCCCACTTTATGAGGTATAAAGTCAGCTGCATGACAGGCAAATGATGCAACAGTATGTTTGTATAAAAGAATAATTATCTGGCCCACTTTTACTAACCAGTCTGTTAAACAGCAAAAAACAATGCAAGCAGAGCACAAAGAAATGATGCAGAATAAAGCATCTACTGGATCTGTTACAATGTTCCAAACATTGAAACCTGCTATTGCCAATCCTGCTAGCTGATCTTTTAGGCTTTGGTGACTCCATTTTTTTTAAATGCCAGGTATCTGCACCCCTATTAGTTGCTAATCTGAGTGAAGTTACTTCTCCTAAAATGATGTCTAAACTGATGCAGAAATCTTTACCTAAGTAGCTCTCAATAGTTAACTACTAGCCTACCAATGAGTAATTATGTTTTATACACTACTAGCTTCTTAAAGGCAATAGGCAGTCCCCCAAAAATTTGCTTTGAAAAATCAGCAAACTCTTGCAACTCTCCTCTTATTGCATTACAGACACCTCTGATGATATCTTGAATGTAACTATTACAAACAATAGGTAAAGTGAGGAGAAACTCCTCCTTGAATTTCACAATTTACTAACAAAAATATTGTCACATGGTCAAAATAGGCCATTCATGAACTAGAGTGATGGGGTATACTAACTCTAATTGGGGTGACTGTATTTTCCCTTTAATGTCTGAGATGTGCTGAACTGCCAGTGAGTCTACAAAACTCAATGGTTTAAGAGTGTATTAGCGATGATACTTACCTCCTACTACATATGTATTTCCCCTAACTGCCTAACAATAACTATCTGGCAGATTCTTAGCACAGGTGGGATTGTTGCCCTTTCAATTTTAGCACATTCCTTCTAGTTGGGCAACAGAGGAATGAGCTAGGAGAAGAGTTGAAAGGGTGATAAAGCCACCAGTGCTAAGAGTCTGCCAGATAGGTATTGTCAGGCAATAAGGGAAAATGCATATGTAAATAGGAGGTAAGGAGGAGCATAATAGACACATATATCCATACAAGTACATATTCTAATGGGACACCTTGTTCACCATTTTGGCCAAAATAATTGGCATTCACTAATCCCTTAATTCAGTAAATCATTACAGGTTCATTCTACGTCATTACGAAAACCCATGTTCAGTCCTCAACGTAATGACTAGAAAATTTCTAAGGTAAACTTGAGTTGCATTGAGATCAAGAGCTATACCTTTTCTTAAAAAAGAATTTTTTCAGATATTCCTAAGGTAAATAAGACTAAAACAAGACAGTACCTATGCAATCATTATGGATTTTAACAGAAAGCAGCGGGGTAATGTTATCTGTAACGTGTTCTGTAATGTGTTCTTCCATCACTTCTGTCAAAAAACATGTAAACCACATAGCAACAAAGTGTATGACTTGCAAACTGCAACTAAATTAGACTGCTGTAACCTAGTTCTGAATCGTCATTTTGATTTCATATTTTCATTTTCTTTTCACATTTCATTATGTTATTATTGTTACCTTAGTCTATTATTCCTCAAGTTGAGGATACAAAGAGAATAAACTGAAACTGAAAAAAGAAAAAAATATTGTGTGACAGACCCCCCTGCACACTGTAACCTAGATAAGTTTTGATCAGCTTGAGTTGAAGAGGTTGCACTATGGTGTTTGAGAATTCGCTAATGACTGCACCAACTATCTAACTCTGATCTCTGATTGGTTGAATAGCTTACTGAGACTACAGGACTCAAAAGGAAAACTGAGTTTTCACCACTCTGGTTGACTCAGCTTGAAAGAGGCCTTAAGAAGTAGAAAGGTTTTCATGACAGGATTCTATAGAACTAGAAGAGTTTCAACAAATACACCATCAGATGACTTAAAATTTAGTCAAGCTTTCTTCAGAAGTGACTCTGACTCCTGAAGAAAGCTTGACTAAATTTCAAGTCATCTGACCGTGTACTCATAGAAAATTTTTGAGGCCTAAAACAGTTAAGCAGTTAACCCACACATGCTCCACAACTTTGACCAACACAAATGGTCAAGTTACAATGTGCAAAGTCATAGAGTGTGTAAGGGGCTTAATTCTTTCACAATTAAGTATAGTGATAAAACTTACATCGATATATGAAGCATTGATGTAGTCTGAATGTGGTTTGTCATCTAAGACTGGCAAGATGACACGGCTTTCATCATCTGCATTGTAAAGTAAATGAAATATAACTTATTACAACATGATGGAATGTCATTAACTGCAATACTCAAACCAACAAAAATGCATGATGTGTACAAACTAATGTTGTACCATATTGCAAGTAGCAGATACTACCGATACCGATATTTCAGTTCTCAGTATCAGCTGATACCAATCCAATACAAGGGATTCTGCCAGAGACTCAAAAGGGGGGGGGGGATTTATTACTGCTAAGCCCCAAGTCCAAATTGATGCGTCCCTGACCAAAGTTACAACTGGGTTCAGGGAGATAAAAGTTTGCTTCAAGGCGCCTATAAGGTGCCATTTGAAGGATTTTAAAGGCCATTTATTTATGAAAGTTCAAACATTGCTGCACAAGTATCTTCTTCTTAATTAAGAAACCAAGATATTGACAATTTTTTTATTTTTATGGAAATGAAAAGGGGGAATTTTACCCTCCTCCTTCTGGAAAGGGGGGGACAAATTCCCCCCTTTCCACCCTTGACAGAAACCCTGGATACCTATAATTGGGAAATAAGCATTCAGCAACTAACCAGAGTCAACGGGACACCACAATGAGGTGTCTTTTCATCTTGATGAGATAAAATATTGGAACTTGAATTCAAAAATACTCAAGTAGTGTCCTATTTTCATAACGTATGAGACTGTTAATATTTGTTAGGTAATATTGGTATTTAAGGTAAATTTTACCGATATCAACATAGGATAAGAAAAAGGAATATCGGCTGATACTGGATACCAATGATCGTTCAAACACTAGTACAAACTGTAGGCTAATTTAATACTCAGGTGCATAGCCATCCATGACACTTTACTCAAACCCTAATATGGTTTCGAACCAGACCTTTATATAAACGTTTCCAAACCAAGTCACTGTTTGACCAGCTGCTTGAAAACTCCGCTTGCAACTAAAACATTTATATTGCTGCCATGAGTAAAGTGTTCCTCACCAATGGCAAGTGGGCAAGCCATTTTGTCAAGATGACCTGTTTTGAACATACTTTGGGTTGCTACTGGGGGTGGTAAAAATCAAGAACTAGGGATTGCTCCAGGGAATGTTTGGAAGTTGAAGGGAAATTTGACAATAAGGGGCAAATTTAGCTACCTTTATATTCAAAACACATATAAAAAATGTGGAAAATTTTATAAGCGGCCAAAAAAAAAATTCACATTTTTCTGCCAGCCCTATGTAACAAAAAAACAAAGGATACATCGCACAAGTTTTATTTTTAAATTACATTATTAAAAACAGTTATCACAAGCCAGACAAACAGATACCAAAGCTTGTTCACAGCATTTTTTTATTTCAGTCAAGAGTTTCTGCAGTGGTTACTAATTGTCTTTCTAAATCATGTTGCATTAAATATTCTACGTTTCTGCTGTGGCTATTAATTGTGTTCCAAGACCATGTTGCGTCAAATATTCTATGTTTCTGCTATCATGGCTATTAATTGTCTTCTAAGATTATATTGCATTAAATATTCTATGTTTCTGCTGAGGCTATAACAAACGTCCTCCAAAATCTTCCAAAATTGTCCTATTTAACTAGTGGGTGGTTTACTGTTTTGAATTGTAACCCACAGAGGTGACATATGCTGAGCACATTTTCAATGCTGAGCTCACCCTTTAACAATTCCATGTGCCAGTGTCTGCCTTATAAGTAAATGCGAATTATGTTTATGGAAAGCTTCAGTTACATGCACTTTGAGTGTTATGAAAACATGAATCCAGTTTCAAATGCACTATGTTAAAGGTCAAAAAACACACTTCTGTGGTCAAGAATACTTTCTTCAAAAATATCTATATACCAGATAAAAGTATCAAATTGCTGGGAAGAACTAAGATAAGACTGTCCTACCTTGTCCTCCAAAGTTAAAATAACAAGGAAGTTACAAAATAAACAGATTCCTTTCACTTCCTTGTTTAAATATCGCAACAATGGTTTTAGCTAGTATACTAACAATATACTGTACACAGATGTTTATTTGATCAAATCTTGACCATAGCAACCCAAGTGAAGGTTATAGATATACAACACTTGCTCACTTCAAATTGGAAGGAATTATTTGGCACATTAGCTTTTTTTGCTTGATGGTACATCATAGTCATTCTTTCATGTCATACATAATTGAGGAATACTTGCAAGGTATTATGTTTCCATAACGATTCTTGGTCTTGTTTTCTGGTTTAGAAGCAACATCCCAGGAATAAAGCTGGCCCTGGGGTAGCATCTGCATTGGAAGAAAAACAGCAAATCCACATTTCCAGCACGCCTCGTTTCAAAGTCAGATGCATACAGATAGTATACCTTATAAGGGACACAGGATTATATGACTTTCAGTGCCAATGTAGCATATACATATGTACATGTACGATATGGCAACTCACTAATAATTCCTTGGAGACAATAAAAGCAGTAAGTACATGTTCCAGTACCATATCTGATATCACTATTGCTAAGGCTGGGAAAAGGTGCAACCAGCCATTCAGCAGTAAGGCTTGGCACTCAGGAGGTTTGGGATTCAATCACTAGCTGTGTCATATGTACATACTTATATTGGCTTTTCATCCAAGAGACAGCTTTTATTTTCACTTCTGAAGTAGTTGATCAATTGATTGACTGATTGATGCTCTTTATTTCCTCTCTGGTATTAATTACAAAACTTGATGTATGATAAATCCTTCCTGAATTCCTTATGTTGCACATGCCTTTAGCCTTGATACATTTTTGTGTAAACAAGCAGTGCAGTGCATGCATGTCCCCTTAATACCTGCTCGTGGTTCAGCACAAATCACACACTACCTTAACTGTCCATACTTTATGGTATTGTTACCCTTCTGTTTTATGGCACCTCTTTGTTCCCACATCTGATGTTCTGACACTACATATATCAGAGAGAGTGGTGGCCTATTGGTTAAGGCGTTGGACATGTGATCTAAAGATTGCCGGTTCGATTCCCGCCTGGGTCATTTTGTGTCCTTGAGCAAGATAATTTATCTTGATTGCTTCTCTCCACCCAGGGGTTAAATGGGTACCTATGAGGTAACTTGTATAGTGATGCACTGTATGTGGCTGTTCCTATGGGAAGTCCCCCAGGAGACTTCGATGAAGTGGCATCACTGTTCAGTGTGCAGGTACGAACAGCAAGGGATGTACACTATATAGTGTGGGTTTGACAAGTTACCAATGACCAGAGGTAATGATTCTGAAGAGCTTTGAGATGTTGGTCATACATACAAGGTGCTATAAAAATCCAAATCATCATTATTATGTACAACAGCTAGCTCTGAGTCATGGGTCCACATTTTTTGTTTTCATTTCACAGAGATGCAGAATGTTATTTTCTGTATTGAAAGGTAGACCCCCATCACCCAAAATACATTTTTGGTTGGGGGAGCCAAAATTCTCAAGTGGTTACTGCTCTTTGTTTGGCATCACAGTCAGAAAATTCAAAAGATGCAAAGTAGCTCACATCTCACACAATGCCGATAGAGAATTCTGATAACACAGCCTTGTATGCTCACCAGGATATGGTCTTGCGCAGTAAACTAGGTTTGTGTCTGAACAAGGAGGAGCCTAAGACAGTTTTGGGAGGGGTTAAAAGTTACTAAGTTGGGAGAATTGGTGCTGTCTGGGATGAGGTCTTTTCCCTGACCATAATGCAATACTGCAGTATCCTAAGCTAACCATAGCCTCCTTTAATACCCTCCCCCTTAAAGTGTCAGAACAGAGAGTTGTGAGAACATACCACAAATACCCTCAGAACATCTTTAGGTACAAACCGAACAATACACTCCTTTGGTTGAGGAGGGAGACTAATGCTTGAGTAAATATAATCAAGACATCTACCATAATGTCAGGAATTCACTTCCAACTTCTTCCTAATGGCTGTAAAAACAGCATAAACCATCCATTGAAGTTTAAAGACTCTAATTCAATTTGCTCAATTACATAGCATCCACCCTTAACGCCATTGCACCATCATGCCAAAGTATATTTTTAGTGTGGGGGCATTAAAAGTTCTCAGTTGGGACTGCTCTCTGATTGACATTAAAGTTTGAAAATTTATAAGATACAAAGAAGCTCACATTCCACACAATGTGGGAAGAGTGCTTGGATTACACATTATAGCCTTGTGGGCTCACCAGGACATGACCACTTTCAAAAGAATAGGTTTGTGTATGCACAAAGATCAGCTTCATACAGTTATGGGAGGAGCTACAAGTTGCATAGTTGGGAGAATTGGAACTGTCTGGGATGACGAGAATTGCCCTTAAAGTTGTAATCCTTAAGCCTGATGTGCAGCCTTTTCCCACAGTTCTAGCTGTGAAGCATTACAAAATACGGCACAAATGCCTAAATAAAAACACTAAAACTGTATAGATACCTCATATTCTGTTACAAAGTTATCTTTTTCACTTGTCTTCTTCTTTGTCACATAGTTAGCCAGATCTGCAATTTTCACACCTTTTTGCATCTTTTTTAGTGATTTCTTGTTGACAGAGTGTCTTCCTTTGGGTGATGTCTGGTTGAAATCTTGGTTGGCCAGGTTATCCAAGGATTCTGACAGATTCATTTCTATTTCCACTGCCTTATTTGGCATCCCTGCAACATACGCTTCTCTACCTGACAAGTCGTATTGATATTAATTAATATAATTTTCAAAAAAATATTCATGGTTATAATTTTATTGCTTGTAAATTCCATTTAAAAAATTACAACACAATTACACCACTCAAGCTACAATTCCTCGATCTTAAAAAATCCCATTTTCTTAAATTTAATTACCCTCATAAATATAAATTCTAATAAAGGTATACAAGCCAAGAGGCCAAACCGGGGTGCAGCCTTCTGGAGTTATGATGAAGCCAATTTCTACAACAGATAACAGGGAAAACTTGTCCCAAGAGGGCTATAATTCATATTTTTTTCCGGCAAAAACGCTTTCTCCTCTTGCCCACCCCCCCTGGCATATTCAATATGGCTATGAATTTTATGTGAAGAATTAGTACATAGCAAAACGGCACTCGCAAAAGGGGCCTAGGAACATGCCCTCAGGTTTGCTGGGCATCTCCATGAACCACCCAACTTAAACTTTTGTGAATAATACCAAAGCATACAAATTTATATAAAAGGACCTACTGTTACTTCATCTGTCATTTAAGGGGGGGCAACTTTGCACAAAATGTTCCCAAAAAGTATCCTTTTCAGCACCATGCCTTATGCCCATCTATTTTGTGAAGCATACCATAATTACTGGAAAATTTCATGTACTGATGAATTACTGTTCCAGTATTCACTGTCAAGAGCTGTGACTGCTGAAATCTCCTACTTAATACACATCCTTTCTCAAATTATCTGTTTGTCCACTTCTATGTTTTGAAGTCCAGTGAGGCTGCAGTATTTGTTGCATTTTTTTAAGTGCACTGAATAACACATGAACTATCCTTAAATAAAAGATGATCACAATTTCTGTAGTTTCAAATACCTTGCAGCTTGCAAGGGTAGCTTTACTCTCCTGGGGCCTCATGCAGAAGGGGATGGGGACAAGCACCACCCAAGGGATCCAAGAGTCATGATACCTCCTCAAAGGAGAAGTAATGTACTTGTATAAGGGACCAAATCAAAATTCAGTATGCGTGTGGCAGTTTACGGTGCTAGCACGCTCTTAATCCGCATACGTGAATCGAGTGGAAACACGCCATGAATAGATCTATTGTTCAAGCCCAGCCCCACTGCCGAAATAAGCCGTTTGCGTGTTGGTACACTGCTATTGAACACACACAATAGCCTAATCTGGCTTCTGAATCAACTGCACGGACTGGCATGCTTTGCGTAAAATTGGGGAACGATCATATTTTCAACAACGCACTGGAGTACACAGGACTGCTGACTTGTCAAAACTTGTCAAAACAGCTAGTGCGATCAACGTACCCTATACGTACCGGCTGTTGATAGGTTAACAAAATTCTGGCGTTTTTGTGCTTAATTTTTCAATGGCCCTTCAAACTATGATGCTGCAACATTTTTGGAATAAAATTTTATACATGGAGGAGCCGCGCATACTATTTCAAGAACATGAGGAGTTCAGCATCGTGAGTTCAAGCATGATATCAGTACAGGTACCCAGCACGGCCATTCCGTCATGGTTTAGATGGGGGACTGGGGAAACTCATTCACTACGGCGTATTAAGCGTTAAGTCACAGACCGGGGGCCTACAAAACTTCAAATGTTTTTCAGGACAAAGTCCTTGTTCCCAATTACAGAACTTAATTTTTTTGTGACAGAGATCCGTTATCTGATATGAAAATGCCAGGATTAACTGTAGGTGGTACAGTCTGCTTCACGAGACGACTGATGAATTACATCACGGACCGTCATTTAAGAAGCCCTGTGCCTTCTTCAAGTTGCAAAACAATTAGATAGCCGTCTGTCCTTTTCAGTGTGAGGAAATGCCGCACTTTCAACGGGTTGACTGGATTAATGAAAACTGGGCCTGTGCAAGCATCTGAATTTTGGAAAATGTCTGTCTGCCATATCGTACAAAACAGTGGGCCGACTCAACTTTACAAAAATTTTAGAAAATTATACGAAGTGTTTGAACTGGAAAGTTCACGGACAATTTTATTTTATGATCCCTGTGAAACAGTCGAGAGTCGTGATACTAGCACATCCCTCCGATCTCAATTTTCATTCCGTTTGCTTCAAGTTTTCTTATTTGCAAGCATCACAGTACAGGCCAGGGGCGGCCACCCAAAATTTCTGTAACCTGCTGACTAAATCGCGCAGTTGTTTTGCCTCAGTCGGGCGGAAAATTGGACATTGGCTAGTTTAGGCTATGATGCCACGGG
>WURT03011293.1:0-16373 GCA_009936505.3 Holothuria glaberrima | reverse complement strand
ACTAGCATTGCACTAACTGCTAACTAAAGTCGCATACTGTACTGCATGCTATGCATCTTATACTCATCATACCCACAAGCACGTATAGGTCTTTGAGCACGTAAGTACGTACGTTACGTACGCACGTACCTTTGAGCACGTATCCTGCCTTGTATGCATGGTGATTTTCCAACGTGCGAGCAAGCGATCGTAGCCTGTTTGTATGCACGGTGATTTTCCACCCTGCGAATTGCCAGTATAGACGCAGTGGACAAAATTTGTTTCTCTCTGTGGTCGCAATGCGCTCTCATGCGTCTTTGCTGCGCTCGCATTGCGCATATGACGCTCGCTATGCGCTGCACCTGCGACAGTACTGCGTCATTACAGCGATCTTATCGGAGCCGAGCCTCAGATACCACTTTGTGCTTGTACAAAACAGTTGCCGCAGTCAGGCGTCCCAGGGTGACCATGGCGTTCCTCTTGAGACCAAGTGAGTTTCCACGCGACACCGGTACGCTCTAAGAGACCTTACTGCGCTCACCTCTGTGCTTCCATGCTTTAGTGGTCGCAGCTCTAGCGCATCTGTGCTGTGACAGGGGCTTTAGTTGCATGTGTAACCCCCCCCCCCCAAACTAGTTACTAACTTGTTGCAGACGTGCTTTTACCTGTCGCCTCCGAGTTATTCCAGATTAAAGAAACGAATCTGCATACTAATCAATTGGATATTTAGCTGCATTCGAGTTGCCGACTTGCTACATGTAGCCATATTCCACAACTCAACTAAATCGTCGGCAATACAGTAGCAACAAGCTAGTACTGGTAGGAGCACTCTTACCCCCTTACTACACACCTAGAATCAGGGGTTCGAGGCAGTGCCCCAAAATATGAGGCGAAAACATCACCTTCAAACATTTTGTAAATAGTAACAAAAAAATCGCAATATGGTGGTGGTTTAGATAAACTGGATGTGCAATGTTATGTGAGCTATTCCTCGCATTACATACGCCGTCTCATTATTACCGTACTTCATTATTACTTAACTAGTGCTATTTGTAGATGGCTTTGTTCTAATACCCATACATTTGTAGGTACCCCGGGGTTTCTAGGGATTTCTACATATAATTTACTCACCAGGACGTACCCTGGGCCCCACCAGGAGGGTGGGTCCTTGTGCACTGCACGGCAAAGAGGGGTGGGCAGCGCCCCACGCCGCTGCGATGCCGTTGGATCTTTTTCATATTTTCGCCCCAATTTTAAACAAAGATTTGCAGCCCTACCTAGAATGTGTAGACTTATAAACCCACACAATTTACCCGTCTCCGGGTTGGCGTTGCACCATGCAAAAATTGAGAGAACGGAGTAGCCATGTAGTGTACACCTTGCTAACCTACTTCAAGGAATTGTATATCACGGTAACTCATTCTGCGGGTGAGATAGCTGGACGAAAAGTCCCATCTTGGTTTATGATAGGTGGTGTAATTCTCTCCAGAAACTTATTTGAGCATATATGAAAGCATCCGGCGAAAACTTTGGTACATATCACCCACTTTTTTCTCGTAAATCTGTTATGGGTGAAGAATGCCTGTATTTTTTGACTATGTGAGGTCTCACCTACATACGCCATTTAGAGCTGCATTCGTCGACGAAGTGGGGTCATATAATCCATTAGGGTTATATTCGTCCAATCTCACCATGACAAGGGCTAAAGCAGTGGTTCTCAACCATTTTCAACCCATCGACCAGGCATTAGACAAGCAAGCTTATATCCCCAGTCTATGAAATACGAATGAAAAAGAGTGAGGACACATTTTACGATAAAGGCACAATTGAAATATCTAGTGCTTCAAGTGTGGAGAAGAGCGATGAGAGGATCAGCAGCTCGCTTTATGATGTTTAGGCAAAGCCCGAAATAATTGGTGCCGTTGGCGTAAAGTCCTGATGGGGGTCGGTGGGTCCTCCCAAATTTTGCAATTAAACACATGATGAAGATGTTGTGTTCAAAGGAGATGAATTATTCATATACGATAGAGTTTGAGCACTATATCATTGGGTCATTTGGGCCATTGACCATTATCTGCGTTTGCTTGTTTGATAAGCGCTAAAACTGGATCTGTTCGTGAGCTAGGATTGAACTGTATAATAGTATTGCATGTCAGTGTACAGTACCGAGACGAAAGATCTAAGTGCATATTCTAGGGACGGATCTAAGGGGGAATGAAGGGCGTACGCATCCCTATTTTTGGCAAGGCAATGATTTTTACACCAAGAATTGTACAACTCCAAGTACATGTAAAAGGTATGATCACAATAAATCCTGACAGGCAGAATACATAAAAACAAGTTTAACCAAATCTTTTCTGAATCAGTTTTTCATCATGAATTCAAGCCAGAGCAGTTCTGCACAATGCTTAATACTGTTCAGCAACTTGAGCTGCGAACGTCAGGTGTGAAGTATAAGTTGGAAGTAGTATCTCCATAAATTTGGCAATTTTGGAAAAATTTGGTCCTCGCAAGGAACCATTTTGAGTAGGAAACATCGTCTTAACATTGTTCTTAACGCTGACGTCTAATGTAGTTGGCAGCAGACAAACCTGAGCAATATCAGATGAGAATCATTTTTGTCACATTGATCGATTGTCTAACCAGCCAACTGGAGGACAGGTTTCAGGGTACGAATGCCTCATCAGTAAAAGCAGTGAAGCTTCTCCCCAACCATGTGGACAAATTGACATCACAAGATGAGAAAGATATCTGGGAACATTTTGGTGATGACCTTCCCAGCCTGTCATCGTTTCTCAGGAACTAACAGGGATGTAGTCTAGTCCACCAAGCTCGAGTCCAAGTTCGAACCCAAGTCCATAAGTTCAAGTCCGAGTTTAAGTATGGGTCCGAGGGGCTCGAGTCCAAGTCCGAGTTCAGTGTTCTCGAGTCCAAGTCCGTGTCCGGGTCCAAAATTGTTAAGCAAGTTAAGTACAGTATTTTCTGCGGGTATTTAGCTTTGAAGGCGTAATGCACTAAGTTTATTGTTTATTTTTGTTTATATTTTTTTGATATTTTAAGGGCCTCGAGGGAGATTAGCTTCTTAGCTAACCGAGTTTACCCTTTTGAATGTTTAAATAAGTAAAATAAAAATAAATAAAGCTCAGTATGATACTACAAGCTGATCAAACAAACGAGAGAAACCGTATGTAAAACTAAATAAAATCATAATAAGAAGCTGATCAAAATGAGCTGTCTGCGCAACCATTTCCTATATACGTGGTTCTCAGAGATCAAATTCTCCACACCAAGGCTAAATTTGCACGAATTGAGTTAGAGTGCGTCAAAAACTGGCACTAGTGACCACTAAGGATGTTCAGTCTCATAGGGACTAAACCTTCAGGGTCACTTCATCACAGCCTCATATAACCTACAGAATGGTTTCACTCCATCGTACTGCACTTCCAGTTAATAAACATACACATGAGAAACATGTATTTTGGATATGTTCTTTTTCTTGGTAAATTGTTGCCTGATCAATAGGAGCTTACTGTAGTCGGCCCTGCTATATTGAATTTCATCATTTGCCAATCCATCTAATCTAATGTGTTGCCCCTGTCCCCCCCCCCCCAACAAAAAAATCACATAAAGTGTTTATACTTACCAGCAACCTCTGTCACTCCTCCCACCTCATTTTCACACACAGACAGACACACATACACACATAAAAGAGACAGCATTAATTCATTTTGTTAAACCTGCTAAAGCATTATCATAGTGTTATTTGCACACGTAATTGCCTCCTGATGCCCTCCAATTCTGTGTCACAGATCAAATTAAATTGGTTGTGAAGATGCTTATAAGAAACTGAGAAATCTTCTTAAAATTAATATACTTTCATGACACAGGTGTCAGGCTCCTCTAACTCTCATACCTATAGAGTGCAGTGGGCCTGCTGTAGGCAATATCGAAGAAAATTAGGTCCTAGTACATGTGAGAGTTGTTGCTTTTGGGATGATTATGAAATTAAAAAAAAAACTTGATGATAAAAGCTGGAACTGATGGACTCGACTTCGAGTCCAAGCCAAATTCCGAGTCCAAAAAAATCGAACTTAGTCCGAGTCCAAGAAAGCGAACTCGACCTCGTTTTCGGACTTAAGTCGGCCTTCAGCCCTGGGAACTAAGGCTATGGAAGCATCAATCTTCAACTGAGATCGAACAAAACCAACGAAGATTGTGGATACACTTGAAAGAATGACCTACAATGGGTTTGAAAAGCTTTTCTCAATTATGGTTTTAATCCTCGGTACTCTTTCTATCATCCCAGCAGCAAATTGCAACGGTAGAGAGGGCAAATTCTGCCCTACGATACGTGAAGGATGCGTTTCGTAATTCCATGAACGAGCCACACTTTAATGCATTGATATTGATGTATCTTCACCAAGAAATCAAGTTGAATTTTGATCAAATAATTGATATGCATGCCTCAAGGCATCCACGAAACGTTTTTTTTTTTTTTATTTTCATGAACCCCCTTAGAGACAGTTAATTGGACTCTAAAGTCATTATCTGCACTGTATAGTACGGTATATTCCTGTTTCCTCTGGGAATATGATTCATATTTCATACATTAAATACATTAATGCACCTCGATGTAACTGTTTTTGTAAATGACAATTAAACATTGTTTAAAAAACACAGTAGCAAATGGGAACACCCACTGAAGCCGTGAGTATCAAGTGTAATTATACTTATACATTTACTGTTTAATTTATACTTTTCTCAAAGATCGAGGTTTGTAAAGTGAGTAGATCTAACCATAAGTTTACTGTTTCCACTTTCAGATCATTGAAATATAAATATAGTATAACATTACTTCCCGTTTGTTAATGTTTGGAAACCAACGTTGATAGGATTTAGTAACAGAAAAAGTTTGTCTCAAAAAATCGACTTTATCGTTGAATACTGCATATTTCAAAGTGGCTGCAAATCGGTAATTAAGCGGTTCTTTTCACTCCGTAAAAAATCTGAAAATTCCTTTTCATAATTATATTAAGGTTTGATTCAAATTTTAATCTGAAGGGCAGAAAAATGCTATCAACTCAATGCGGTAAATCGAGTGCCTATATATATATATATATATATATATACAGTAGCATAAAGGACTTTCCTAAAAAGGTAACAATTCTTTCATGAAGTTTCGAGAAGTGAATTGATGATGAATCATACAGTGGAAAGTTCAAAGCACCCCTTCCTTTGAGCCATGCCATTTCTGAGGACGGATCCACCTCCACCTCCCCACCTTCCGACACGGCCCTGCAATCTACACATTTAATGTCACGTGTAGTCAATTCAGTATCACATTTAACGATAAGGGGGTTAAAGAGCTATTGTTAATAAAGATAAAACCATACAACTGCAGCTTAGTTCTACCATCTGTTTTTACTGTCAGATGACAACGTGAACAGTAAACACGTTAACTACGGTATGTAAAACAAGTTTTGAGTGTCCCAAGATGAACCGTACGTGGCTGTGCTCTTGAAGTTTGAAAGACCATGTAGTTTCTGCTTTGAAAAAATGAATCGGGAACTGAAGAAGTGGGAGAACTGGGAGACATCTCACTAAGCACACTAAGGTGATGCCTCTTTTACCACTTTGAGGGGGCATACATCAGTGAAAGACAAAAAGAGTGACTCACCTTTAAATGATACCTATTTTACGAGCCGTGAAAATAAAGAGGCATGTCTACCCCTTCACCTCTGTTTGACGGTATCAGCCTTAATGTGCCCTACTAAAGGGATTGAAAGAACTAGTAAAGGGGCACAACTGACACCATATTACACCTTTACTACCTATACTACGGCCTTAGCCTCACTATAATAAAAAAAGAAATCCACAAGGGAAGAACATGCCCCTTCTTTAGGTTTTCGGCCACATCCCTAGTTTCCAAGAGTCAGACGAAAACTTGCTTCTTGTCAAAGCCCAGCGAAACCCGTGAAATTGCAGCTGCGATAAAACTTTGTTTTCATGGTTAGTAGGCTATACTTCGATTTAACCCTTCACTGACGGGCCATTCGTTAGGCCTACTGACAGTCTCAGAAAGGCTAGCAAAAGTATTTGTCTTTTGAAGGGCCTTGTAGTTAGGTTATATCATATAAGCGTAAAATCAAAGCAGTGGACCTTCATTGAATCAGTGTCGTTCTCTGTTCATGTCACATCGAGTTACTAACAACTGCGCTGTATGATGTGGTCATTATTCATATGGCACTTTTGCAGATAAAGCATTGCAGAAGTCGAGCTGATATAGCATTGCCTTGGAGTTACAATAAAGGAAGCATTTCAGGTTATAACTAGAGAAGGTAAAAGCTGTGAATTACCATGACAAAATACTGCCATAACACTTCCCCTAGCTATCCTACGAAAAGAATCGTGCCCGCGGTCCCGTTTAATGCATGCCTACTTTTTTGTCGCAAAATCAAAACACAACTTACCAAGGAGCGAAAATGATGCCGGCGTCTCTGTAGCACTTAACAACTGCTTTGTATGTGCACACCGGGGTAATACTATCACGGTACAGTTTGCTTTTATCGAAATAGCGATAATAGTTGAACTTCACCCATAAAGGTCAATCACACAATTGCAATCACGCACACTCTTGTCTCACATGACGAAACAGAACTCCGTATTTTAAATTCCTACCAAGCAATAATGTATTGCCAGTCGAAAGTCAGAAATGCTACAATGGTTGTATGTTTTTATAAAGCTGAAAGCACAACGGATGTAACTCAACTTCGACATTAATGTTTTATTGATTCCTTGAAGAAGGTAAAGGGAATCAATGCAGCCACGATGTCGTGTGTATGTGTGTGTTTCCTTGTTGGTGACCTTTGGCGGAATTGTTAACACCATATTTCAAAATAGGAATGATGGATACGTTTCATACTTGGTGTAAGGATTTATTATATGAAGAGGAAAGATCCTATCAATTTTAGTTGAGTTCAGTGGTCATGTCAGTTCACCAGAGGTCAATAACCAAAAACCTTGTAAACACGATATCTCAAGGTGAAAAATATGGACACTTCCCATACTTTGAATGTGGATGAGTTAAAGTCAGAAAATGAAGTATATTTTTCCGTAGAGGTCAAAGGTTATGTGAGGTCAAAGAAGTCTGAGTTCAGGGACATTGCTTGTAAGCACAATACCTCAGGATAGTAATATTGGATACTTTGCGTACTTGGTATTTGGATTTATCATGTTAATAAAAAGAACCGTATTTTTTGTTGGAGATCAAAGCACATGTCAGGTCACCAGAAGTCCAAAATCCATATACTTTTTAAACACGATATCTCAAGGTAGAAGGCATTGGGACTTCCATACTTAAGCTTTCCATGCCTTATAGTCGAAGATGAACCCTATTGTTTTTGGTAGAGGTCAAAGGGAAGCTAAAAGTTCAAGAACCTTGGGAATTGCTTGAAAACACGATATCGCAAGATAGGATAGATGGATACTTTTCATACTAGGTATTTCGAATTATCATATTAAGAGTAAGAGCCCTATTGTTTGTGGTGGAGGTCAGAGGTCATGTCAGGTCGTCAGAGGTCAGAAATAAAAGCCCCTTGGACATGAATTATCAAGGTAAAAAGTATGGTTACTTTCCAAACTTGGCATGTGGATGCGTTATAGTCAGAAAATAAAGACTATTGTTTTGAAAGAGGTCAAAGGTTATCTGCGGACAGGCAGGGTAAACCTTCAAACATCTTGTGAATTGATTGTTAACGAAATACCTTAAGATAGGAATGGTGGATACTTTTGATACTTGTTGTTTAGATTCATCATATTAAGAGAAAGAACCCTGTTGTTTTTGGAAGAGATCAAAGGAAGGTCATTCCAGGTCACCAAAGGTCCAAAAAACAAAACCTTATAAACACGATATCTCAAGGTCGAAAGCATGGATACTTTCCATACTAAGCACATCCGTGCTTCATTGTCGAAGATGAATCCTTATGTTTTGGTAGAGGTCAAAGTTTATCAAAGGTCAAGGAAGGTAAAACTTCAAAAATCTTGGGAATTGCTTGGGAACACGATATCGCAAGATAGGACTGATAAATACTTTTTGTATATGGATTTATCATATTGAAAGGAAGAACCCTATTGTTTTTTATGTAAGTCAAAGGACATGTCAGGTTAACCGAGGTTAAAAACCAAATCCTTTGTAAACACGATATCTCGGCTAAAAAAAGCATGAATACTTTCCATAATTAGCATGTAGATGCGTTATAGTCGGAAAATGAAGCCCATTATTTTTGGTAGGAGTCAAAGGTTACCTAATATCAGGGAAGGTAAAACTTCAAAAATCTTGGGAATTGTTTGTAAGCACGATATCTAAATAAAGGCATGATGGATAGTTTTCTTACTTGGAATTTGGATTTATCATATTAAAAGAAGAGTCTTAGCACAAATCAAATGTTAGAGGGGTACCTATTCTAAGCAACCTTGTGAAATTTTCATTGAAATCCGATGTGTGGTTCTCAAGATATCAGCAATAAAATCTGTTACATTTTCAACTGAACACAAAGTGAACTTGAAGCAAGCACATGTGACATCATAGCCTCACATTAATGAGCAGTCTTTTGTTTTTCTTAAAAATTAAAAACCAATTTTCTCCTCAACAATCCCATGTTATTGGAATGTGATTGCACGAGAGGCATGGGAAAATTACAAAGTTCACATTCCCCATGGGGAGATCCTTACGCTAGTTATCTTCAAGGTCAACACAACAGACTGAAAAAACGAAGGAAACAAAAAATCCTTATCAATATGAGGAAGTGATGTAACCCCTGCTTGCTTCAAGCTCATTTTGGGTCACAAATGTAGTAACTTCATTTGCTGATATCTCGAGTAATACATGTCCAATCTGAATGGAAAATTCACCAAATTGCATAGATTTAGTTCTTCTTTCACATGTTAAAATTAAATTTTTGCTTAATTCCTTCCTTTAAGAGAAAGACCCATACTGTTTTATGTAGATCAAAGGTTATGTCAGGTCACCAGAAGTTTAAAAACTAAACCCTTTGTAAACACGAAATCTCAAGGTAAAAAGCATGGATACTTTCCATACCTTGCTTGTCAATTTGTAGTCACAAGGTGACCCTATTGCATTTTGTAGAGGTCAACGGTCATGTGAGGTTTTCGGAGGACAAAAAATAAAACCCTTCTAAATGAGATATCACAAAATGGGAACGGTCGGTGCTGTCATCTTTGGTAAATAAATTTTTCATATAAGGAGAAAGAAAACTATAGTTTGGGGGAGGTTGGAGGTTTTGTGAGTTCACCAGAGGCCAAAAACAGAATCCTTTTTAAACACAATATTTCAGCAAAGGAAGCGTGTAAACGTTTCATAGTTAGACTTTGGATATGTTATAGCCAGAAGATGAACCCTAGATCAAAGGTTGCACGTCTCGAGATCCCAGTAGGTGAAACAGCAAAAACCTTGGAAATAGCTAGTAAATGTTATAGATCAAGATTTAAAGATCGATCCTTTCTATTTTATTTCCTTTCGGCAAGGAATCCCTGAGCCTATGTGGCTTTCTGGACGTTCTCCTTAAAGAAACAAACGAAATGTGTGCCGTGGCAAAGCAATTGTAGAGTTGTGGACTACCTTGTGGTAATATGTTTTGTGAACATATTACATAGCAACTAAATATTGCGAAGACTTCAAACCTACCTGGTAGATGAACTTTATCTCAACTGCAATTGATTTAGGAGGAGGTAAGTTGTCATAAGGGGTCAGGAAAATGGCAGTCAAAGAAATTTTCCAATTAAAGAAGGCTGTTATGAATCTGCTGGAGATGTATAAGTTCTTACAAAAGTAGCTTTCTCACAAAGGCTTATATAGTTTAAGTTTGGGATATTGGTCAAGGGTCATGCGGGTCGTTAAAAGTTTAAACCGAAAAACTTGTTAACAAAACACATCCGCTTTACGGAGTTGGGTGAACTTAAAATCTTACTAGTAGATGGAACTTACACTTAGTTTCTTGGCAGAGATTAGCCTTCTGAGGTCAAACGCCTTGCAAACTCAGTTAAGCTTGGTTAAAAAGTTGACAGGTTCATTTCAAGAATAATCGGCTGTTAAGGTGTCACACGTGGATTGTAAGGTTGCTGTCAGTGGAACTGTATAAGCCTAAGGGAACTTGACATACATTTCACAAGGAGGCGAAAGTCTTTGCCATAAATTTTTCACACATGGAAAAGAAATAGTAGCGGGCAAATACGGTAATGTATTGTCCCAGGAGAAACACTTTTTTGTGCCTATATCTATTTATCCATCGCTCAGTTCGTCCAATCCATCGTCCCGTCGATCCGTCAGTCTGTCCGTCTGACCGTCCATCCATCTAAGTGAAAGGTTAACAAAAGCTACAAACTGTAAATATCCACCTCTAGGAAGATCCCTGCTAGTAATACACAGATCAATACACCTTCAACAAAATACAAAAGCGCCCAAAGTAGTTACAGACGAAAAATGAAAATAGGGCAAAAAGAACGCAAAGGAGAATAAGCAACAAAGAACCCCAAAATTTCATCAAAATAAGCATTTAAGTATCTTTAGCAATGATATTTAGTCTGGCAACTAAAACCATTAATAACGTTAGGACCCTAGGAGTCAGAATTTTATGCCTCGATATCGCTGATTAGCCTGATGTCCATATAATTCCCATTTAGTTGGATCCCATTTCCCAACATGGAAATTATCAACATCATGTGAATTTCGTCCAGGATTTTAACTAAAAATTGTAACGGCAAGAAACTACGCGTGGGCTATGTTTGTTCAGTTCAATGCGATGAGTGATCTCATTTTTCTTCTCCGTGTACTTTTCAAATGCGATTTATGACAGTCACGATTCATCGTTAACCATAGGCTTAAAATTTTACCAACAAGTTAATTACAGGGAGGGGCGGGTTACAGCACATATTACCTACTCTTGTTAGTGATTACGTAGTGTTCTCATTAAAACAATAAAATTTGCGACGATTAGCCCAGCCATTTGGTTGAGATCATGAAGTTTTTGTTCTTTCCAGCTAAAGAAGAAGGGGCCACACATGACAGACCCATGATGAAAAGACTGGAGTCAAGTGGTTGGTCATGTTAAGTCTTAGTGTCCCTTGTTGAAGTAGCTTGTTGGGCGCAGAGCTCCGTCAGAGGAACTCTTCGTTTTTCGCCCTTCGGCTCTTTGCCAAAAAGTTGAGAGGACTTTGGAAAAAGAAGTATTGCTATCGCTTCTCAGCCTTTTGGCTAAGATCATGTGTAGTATCTGTTGATTCTAGCCAGTATAGACCGGGGAAAAAATGACAGACCCATGATGTAAAGTTTGAATATCAAGAGGTTGGTTACGTGAGGGAGTTGCAGCAACTCCCTGGTCTTGTTTAGTCTAATGTCCCTTGTGGAAGTACCTCGCTCGGGAGCTGAATTCTTTCGGAAGTAACGTTCGTTTTTTTGTTCTTCGGCGCTTCGCCAGGGGGTTGAGAGGTTTAGAAAAAGCTAGTAATGTTGCTATTAGCTGCAAAAATTTTTACAGAGCTGACAGAGCTTAGTTTTTCACTTGTTAGAGAGTCTACTACCCCCCCCCCCCTCTTAAGACGGGGATGTTGGACTTACGCCCTGACATAGAGGTTTATTAGTATAGAGGGCTGTCAAAATTTCACAATTGGAGGCAGTTACACATCACTGTAAAAACGAAGGAGGAGGTATATCATGAGCAAGCTCTCTCTATATTCGATAATACCTGGTGATACTAATCAGTTACAGAAAAGCCGTTCACCTTTCAGAAAGTAGTTGTTACCGAAAGTTTAAAAAGGCTAACCAATCAGTTGCACATCTTTTTCCGACCTGAGTGAACCACTTAACGATAATTTTGAGAGAAATACTAGAGAAAACATGAAGTTAAATGTATGGGTGAAACTTTCTAGAAAGATTCTCCTGTGCGTGTTGCTAATTCTGTAACATTTTGATTGTGTTTGGAAAAAAATATTTTCAGCAACCTAGCAACTGGGTTTTAAGTTGATGGTGTCAGTACTCGTCACAATGTTTCTGATGGGACCTTGAGTGGATCAACATGGAGTAGAAAGTAACTCAAAGATACTTTTCCAAGACAGGCAAACATCGTTATACTAAAAGCAAATAAATATTGTTTTGCCTAACAAAATTTTGAATGAGGGTTACTTTTGAAATTATGGCCTTAATATTTCCGTTTAATTCTATACAGCAACAGCTTCTTAAAACGCAAAACTTTGAAAATTTGATTGTGATTGAAATTTTCTCTCAAAAAGGAATCAGAATATAACAAGTATACTTCTGTTTTATGTTTTTGAAAAATTGTTAATAATCGCTTTATGTGTACGTGTACTGTATTCGACTTTAATTCTTAGAGGATGATTAGACGACTTTAACAATTTTATTTTTCTACTTCTCTTTCGATCAGCTCTTCAACTTCATCTTCAACTCTTCAACCGTGACCGACATACGTTTCTTGCTTTCATAAACATTAAGTTTTTCCATGTTATACGCTGTTGCATTTCCACCACAGGCGGCCAAAACCGCGTGTTTGGTCTGGTGGTAGAGCATCCACCTCTCAGGCGGGAGGCCCGGGGTTCGATTCCCAGGTCGAGTCATACCAAAGACTTTAAAAATGGAACCTACTGCCGTTGTGCGTGATGCTCTGAATAGAGCAATGGAGTAAAGGAAAACAATCCAGTGCCCCACGACTGAAAAAAAGCAGTGGGCGCCGCTAGATTAAACCGAGAGGTTTATAAGTTGAGGCGTAAAACCCCATCTAACTAACCAGGGGGGCAAAAACAAAAAGTATAGTAGGGTCTCACTTGTTGCTTTGTAAAGCAGGGGAATAAAGGTTAGGTCTTATCTAAATGTATTAAGCTTCCGTGAAAGACAAATTCGCTGACTTGCATCCTTCTGTAACTTATTAGTGATCGTTAGTACCAGGTACTTGTTAAAAGCATGTTCTGGTGACCAAATTTAAAGTTTTTAAAAAAGCAGACAAATTTTCTGTGTTAGGTAGTGAAAACCCCATCTCAATAGCATCTTGCATTTGGAAGATACAGATTTTTGAAGAAATACTACATTTTCAACTTCCGCAGTGCATGATGGGAAATCTGTGATGTCATCTGGGCAAATTGATGAGATGTAGCTTTTGTATTTCTTTATAATGTTGATATCATTATATTGAACATTTCATAACTTTATTCGCTGTCCCATAAGTATGGAACAGTTTTATACTATATCTACACGGAAAAACATCTAAACGTTCAAACGGTATCATATTTCAAGGACAAACAAGGTATCCATTTATAAAGAATAACAAAAGGAATCTGAGGCAATTTGCCCACTTGGGATCATGTTCTGTGACCTTGAGGAAGACTGAAGGTATTTCTTATTCAAAGTAACCAGTCTTTAGGAAGGAATATCTTGAGATAGGAATGGAGTTTTAGTATGGGGTTTGGACTAGATGTGATGAAAATGTTTTATCTTTCAGATAAGACCCCTACCAGTGGACTTGCTCAGCTGATTCACCGTTTAATTCAGTGCCTGGTAGGCTCGGGCTACCTCTAGAACTCTGTGGGAAGTCTAAGATAAGTTTTTTTTTTTTTTTATTATAATTTTAGAAAGGTTCAAGACAATCTACAATACTCACTTGGTCAAATAAACGTTGATCTCATAGACACAGGTTTTATTGATTAAGATGTGCGGAAGGATGGTGTTGAATGCAGATGAAAAATCGACGAATAAAACCCTTGTAAAGTGACCAGAGCTATTATCGATCATCGAAATCAAGAAAAAACAGAATGGCGTCATCTACAGAACGATTTTCTCTTAATGGATGTGGTATTCATGTCTTGTGATTAAGAGTCGTAGTTTTGAAAGGACAAGCCGTTCGAAAGTTTTCATAGGAATCGACGTCAGGGCTACACTGAGGTCTTAGGTTGTTCAACACAATATGGGAAGGTTTCTTAGGATCAGGGATCAAATGTGAAGTTTTCCATGCAACTGGAATACAATGAGATAGCAGGGGCATATTACAAATGGAATGAAAAACACATGGCAATTGTTTGTAGCACAATTTTATACTTTTGCCACTGATATTATCAGGACCACAGGGTTTGCTGGTATAGATATCAGTTAATTTTTCGAGAATACACCGATCCACTCAAGGTACCGATCGACTCACGGAATCCCTTTTAAACATGGAAATATATAGTATATAGGCCTACAGGTAGTTGCCATAGCTCCCTTGTATATGGCTTCCTATACAGTTTGTTGTTCCCTGGAGTTTCACGCCAGTAGAGCATTTGTCAAACAACTGGGCGCATTCCGATTGCGATGATTAAATATTTCATGTAAAGATAGAAAGTCAAGTATTTTCCCGTGCTGCCCCTTTGACATAAGCTCTCTGTGTGTGTGTGTGTGTTTTTTTTTTTTTTTTTTTTTCCTGTTGTGTAGAATTTCCACCTTTTCTTTCATACGGATATTGCATTGCCCCGATTCAAGGGGGCATGTGTATGAGTTTGTTTACAATGCCCCACATTGTTTTGTAGCTCCCTTCGTGCTAGGTCCTATCCATCTTTTGGGGGGGGGGGTTATATGTATTTGAATAATTCAGTTCATATAATCTTCGATAGTAAAATATTTCCCGTACAGATAAACAAAAAAGAGAAACAAACGAATGTCTAAGTTAGAGATAACATGTTGCAGTTTTTCAAAGACGTTAAGACTCCACCATGATGCAAAATACGTTACAATGCATGCAGAATATACACAGCCTAGAAAGTGTACTCTAGGCAGGGAGTTGCCAGCGGAGTGAACACCTGAACAAGTGACGCAACTTCACAAATCCCTTTGAAGACGACGATCATACTGCGAAGGTCAAACTCATAAAACTAGTTAACACCACTTATCCCTCTCCTTTTGTACTTCACTGAAGATTCAATAAGCTTGAAAGGTGATAGGAAGTAAGCACAATAGGTACATGTCGTCTGCTACATCTTGAAGAGTACATTGCCGAATTTTGTCCATCACTTCAGCATTGCCATCGCGTTCTATTAAAATTAAATTGCTTGTTTTGTAACGTAGTGTCGCATATACAAAAGTGTTGCTTTTATTCTTTGCTAAAAGCTGAATATGTATGAACCCTTCACAATATGCGCAATTATGCGGAAATTGATCAAAATTTAACTACAAAGTATAGACTCGTAACTAGTCTGCTTATTTGCATATGGCATTAACATTACCCCTACCACAAACATCTTTTTTTACGAAGCAATAACTAGTCGTTTTGAATTTTTACTCTGCGTTCCTTATTTAGCTGTCGGCAACTTCCCCGGCATCAAATGGTTGTCCTGCTTTATCCATTCATTAGGGTATCAGTAGAAATGAACAAGGTTGTCAGTGATAAGAAATGTAAACTGTTAGTGCCAGACAAAAGAACTGAAAAGCTGAAAGTCTCATCATCGATCATTTACAGGATTATCTCTTCACGCATGCCTGGCTCTACTTGGATTAATATTAATTAAAGTCGAACTTTCTTCTATTGTATTAGTAGTAGCTCCATGCGCTAAGGATGTAGAACAGCCAACTTGAAGCTTGAATAACCAAAGAGAACAAAACGAAGAAACAAAAAGAAAAAATTCATCATATGATGGAAAACTTTCTATACCTTGCATATGCTGCAACTTGCAGGATAAACCTGTCGCGGTTGGCCGTGTTTCCTTCAGGTGTTTTTTTCACTAAGCGACATGAGTAAAAAGAACAAAAACAAGAGTAACCCTGGTCAGTGAGATCATCTTGACTGGGTTCTAACTAGGTATTTCCATTAAAAAGGGAAAGCTTGCAAACTATCTTCCAACAACAGATGATGAGACTTCCGGGAAACAGGCTCTATTATAATTTAGGCCATGTGATAAAAATATTAGGTGAAACCTAAGCCAAATTCTGAAAGTAAAGAAATCCACACCAAATTTTATGGCTTATGGGGAGCTTGGGGGGTACAATATTACTCGAGCTATTGAGGGAAGAATTGTATCGTACTCGGTAGATTGATTAATAGTAAGGATAATAAGCTGGTAGGTATGATGTATAAATTCCTAAGGATTTTGTACGACAAAAATATTTACAAACCCCCTTGGATTTCTCGGATCAAAAGCTTCCTTGAAAAAAGAGGCATGCCCTTTATCTGGGATTATAATTATAATTCGATTGATACAAATTGGCTCGACAAAACAATTGGATTAAGATTAAATGATACTTATGTTCAAGAATGGATTTCTGATGTTAATAACAATTCCCAATGCAAAGTTTATAGGATTTTTAAAAGGGACTTAAAACTTGAAAAGTACCTCACCACCCTTCC
>WURT03011282.1:0-16374 GCA_009936505.3 Holothuria glaberrima | reverse complement strand
AATGTCAATTGAAGGAGAGTTTCAGTACTGGCCGATCACGTCGGGGTCACCAATTTGGTGGGTAACTAAATTCGAACAGAAATTACAATTACTCACCGATTTCTTCTTGCCCAGCATAAAACTCTGGTCCTTCAGCTGGTTCGTTGCATTAGGAGTACGATGTAGTTTCCCCTCCAAAGATTAATACATTCATGATATGAAGAGGTAATTTAATCCATGTAGAATCCCATTTACAATGCGATAAATGATAGATGTCCTTGATATTGGTAAAAGTTTAGCTCGTCAAAGTTATAAAGTTAGGAAATTCTGAATTCCAATAAAAAGTTGTATTCTAGCAAACGTAATTCAAGGAGAATAAATGTTGAGACGGATAATGACATTTTCCAACAACGCTGAAAATATCCGATCGAAAGAATAACAGCGAAAGAATGCGATTTATGTTTAAGCGATAAAGTTGATGCGTTGAGCGGTTGAAGTCGAAGGTCGAAGTGTGTAGAAAGTTTAAGCGTGCGAAACAGATAAAAGGTTATAATACAAAGGTAAACTGAGGGCGCTTTCCGATGATGAACATGCTAAGTGGTGCTAGATTACGCCGCTACATATGTATGGGTATGGACACTGTATTAACAGTGTATGTATGTGTTTGGACACTGTATTAACAGTGTATATATGTGTATGGACACTGTATTAACAGTGTATGTATGTGTTTGGACACTGTATTAACAGTGTATATATGTGTACATGGACACTATTAACAGTGTATGTATGTGTATGGACACTATTAACAGTGGATGTATGTGTTTGGACACTGTATAAACAGTGTATGTACAGTATGTGTATGGACACTGTATTAACAGTGTATATATGTGTATGGACACTGTATTAACAGTGTATGTGTGTGTATGGACACTGTATTAACAGTGTATATATGTGTATGGACACTGTATTAAGTGTATATATGTGCATGGACACTGTATTAACAGTGTATATATGTGTATGGACACTGCATTAACAGTGTATATATGTGCATGGACACTGTATTAACAGTGTGTATATGTGTATGGACACTGTATTAACAGTGTATATATGTGTATGGACACTGTATTAACAGTGTATGTATTTGTATGGACAGGACAAATTTTGAGATTTCCCTGTATGGCTGTGGCTACTTAGTCCAAATGAGTGGTCAAATAAGATTTCTAGCAATACTTTGCAGAGTCAGAAACAAAACTAATCAAGCTGGCTACATGGGACAGATCTTGTGAGCTTATTGCAAACTTTTCACTCTGGGAGTGGGGTAGGCCTAGGATAACAAGGATGTATTTTATGATGTGAAGTTGAGAGTAGAGAAGAAATTCAAAAGGAGTGTAAACTTGTTGTGCCTGTCTTTTTCATACAGGAAATGATGTCGTCATTGTGAAGACTGGAAGGAGAATATGTGGGACTGGGGGCGCTTTAGCTAATGCACCACTTGTCCAAGACAAAGCTTACTTTGAAATGAAATTGCAATCAACAGGTGAGTTTATTGAAGGTTTTGATTGGTAGTTCATTGACTCAAATTTGTGCACTTCTCCTTTTAACCTTGACTCCATTAAAAGTAGTGTCAAGGAAGCTATTGGGTGACATCATACCTTGCTGACGTGATCGCTGACAAGACTAAGTTCCTTTTATTTAGGCACAATGACTGTGTAAGTGCTCAACTTTCATGCAGACAAGAGTAATGACGTGGTGTTGCTAGATGTAATTATTTAACTTTATGACATCATTTCAGACAAAAACTAGTTGATGCTGTTAGGTGCTAAAACTTGGTAAGACCATTGAAGACAAGAGGAACTACTCAGTGTAGTTTGACAAAATTGTTCAACTTAGCATCATCACTTCATACAATAACTGTTTCATGTAGTGAGGCACAATTATTTCAATTGGTAGCACCATTGCAGACAATAACTATGGCAGGTGATGTAGTTAAACACTACATAATAATTTTTCATTTTAATAGCATTGTTACAACTTATAATAATTATGGAATACTTAAATTTCTGTAGAGGTACAGTACTATAGTTGGTGTATAATTCTTTAGAAAGTCTCAAAAAGAATCTTATGTGACATTCATGCTTCTTGTTAATGTCCAAGGAGTAAATTGCAAAATGCCTTTGGAGAATGTTTGTTTATTATGTGTTGATAATTTGATATGCCACCATTTGCATGTAATGGAACTCCTTTTTGATGTAAGATAAAGCATGCTTTATAGTCAAGGTTACTGTATAAGAACTCTCCACATTTGAGATAGTTATCATTTCCTCCCACATTTAAGCCTTTTGCTTAGGTTTTTTTTTTTTCAGCCAGTCTAGAACTAGTCAAGCATGACATACCCATGAGGTAGACATCTGACGGAAGGTTTAGAAGTATTTATTGCCCCTCTAGAGACAAAGCTCTCTTTCAAGTAGAAATCCTTCAAGGATAGCATTTGAAGTGTGGTACCTGTGCTTTTCATCCAGTCTGAAACAAAGCCATAAACAACAGATTTAGGTATATTGAAGTACTGTACAAATATGAGACCTGAGAGGTTGGTCAGTGGTTTACAATGGAATAAATTATTTTTTCAGGGTCATTGTTCCTTGAGAGTAGTAGGGATGCAAAAATGTTTCTTCACTTGCATATGGCCCACACTTTTTCATATATTTTCATGTACAAAAGTATTAAATTTCCCTTTACTGTAAATGCGTGCTAACATTTTCCAACAAGTTTTTCCAACAAGAAGCTTGCCACATAGTAGGCTACATGATTTTTGCCACTCATGGAGAGGTTTATCAAGTTCTGACCTGCATTTTGAAGAAACCAGCAGGATTTTTCATTGAAATTACCTTTGAATATATGTTTGCCATAGTATGGTAACACGATTGTATAGTACATAAAATATACATAGTATGGCCATGTGATTGTATAGCACAGTAGCAAGTGAAATTTGTGTAATGGCTACAATATTTTCCAGTTTTAGTGAGCTCAGCTGGTAAGGGTAAGGTTCAGCGGTTTGGTGCTCGGGGCCTTCTGTTGGTATGGACTCGAAATGTAAACGAACAAACATTGCAAGTGAAGAGGTCAACATTTTAGTACTTTTCTCATCCTCTTTGTACTCTTCCATGCCAACTACTAGTAAGTAGTTTGTATCATATGCCTGCTGACCAGCCCAGGGAGTGTCACAGAGCTCTCTGAGGCTTGCTTGCAAAGCTATGACCTAGGCTGATAGTATCCTCTAACTCTGGGTTCTATACACTCTTTGCTCCTTCAGGTGTTTGGGGAATTGGACTGGCCTCTAGAAAGGTTAATTTAAATAAAGTTCCACTGGGTTCCAGTCAGACTGATGCCGAGTGCTGGATGTTACAATCAGATGGATCTGTCTACCATGGATCAGAGTGCATTAAGAAGCTTGGTGTTGAATTACAAGAGGGCGATATTGTGGTTTGTATTCTTTCACTCATTTATAATGGAGTCATGTACTTAGATAGTTTTGGCACTACCAGTTTCCCAAAGTATGTAAATGTTTAAATCCTTTCTTCGACGTTACAATAAAAATGAGAAAATGTTCTCATTTTAGATAACTTTATGTCCTAAAGCAGTTTCCTCCCTTAAGTTTTCTACAAATTTCATTGCTTTTGAAAATAAACTTGAATAAATTTGAATGAATATATGCCCTTTGCTTTAAGGATTCAAATTTGCCTCTTAATTTTAAGTTCAAATGCAGTTATAGTTTTTGGATAAAAAAAGGTCACAATATGGGAGAAATCCATCAGGCATTGAGGCAGCAGTAATATTTTTGTTATAGAGGGACCACAATTTGGGAGAAATGTACTTATGGTATGTTACTTCACATTGAATGACTTCAAATTTAGTACTGTAGCTTTAAGTTGGGTTTCTTTTCAATTCAAAAGATCACTTTAGCGGGTAGAATCAAAGATTGCTCTTAGATGGCAAAGATCCTTAAGGCAGGCCTTGAGTTTTAGATTTTTTTTAGTGTTTCCAAATTTGTGTACTATGACCACTGAACTTTTGATCTGCGACAGCTTCTAAATGGGAAAGGGGTTTTCCTCGTAGATGCTTTGCTAAAATGCCATTTTTTACAGCAGATGGATATATACAAAAACAAAAAGTGCCTAAAATACCCTTAAGTTACATCATTTTTGCATAATAAACTTTTAATTCATTTGTTACAACATCAACCTCACATATTGAGCATGTCTCCCTAGCAACATGGTGTATATTGCCTTTGGAATAATTTTAGGTGTTACATTTTCAATCAATATTTTTCCCACAGGAAATCTTTTGAATTAGTAGTATGCTGCCTACTGTACTAATTTCTTTTCTGTGAAATCCTTTTGTTGTTATCACAAATTTATGTCTAGTATTGGGACTCACTTTGTTTGATGTCCTACATATATGTATTTCTGTCATCTATTGTAAAATAGAATAAAACAAAAACAAAGGAAAAAAAGGAAAAAAAGAAGAATTTGCACTACTTGTTAACTGAAGTTGTGTTTACTGTACTTGTATTGATCTTAGACTTAAGATAGTATCTTTGGATTTTATTTCTATCAGGGAGTAACATATGACCACATAGAGTTAAATTTTTACAAGAATGGAGAGTCTTTACAATGTCCTGTCACAGGAATCAAAGGAACTCTGTATCCAGCAATATATGGTAAGTACACTTGTTAGGACTTCAGCAACCTCATATTGCCCGTTTGTTATACTTACACTGTGTGCAAAAATGAAGAGGGTTCATATTAGTCCTTGAAAGTACTGGAATTTGTTCTTGCACAAGATGACTACAAGGCAATTTTTGAAAACCTCTTATATAGATTAAAAGAAGGGTTAAAGCTGCAATTTGATTTTGATATGTATGAGGGGTACTTTATCTTAGCGTTCTGGTATAAATTGCTGTCAGTCAGGGCTGGAAATAAAAAAAGGTCAAGAAGGCCATGACTTTCGTGTTTTTGGCAGTGGTCTCGGTGCCCTTCAAATTGGTATACTTTTCAAACAACCAAGCATATCCCTGCTTATGCAAAATCTTCTCTTTGACTTTGGTGCCCTTTGAGATACATAAATGTACCCTAATAGCTAACATAAAATGACCTTGCCCTTTAAATGATTTCTTTTATCTAGCCCTGGTTAATTTATCTTTGTAGTACCCAAGATATTAGTGGATGGAGTAATCACATTTTCAACCCACAATGAACTTGAAGTATAAAGCACATTTGACATAATAACATTTCAGTAATCAGTACAGTTTCATTTTTGATAAAACTTTACAACCAGTTGTTTGTTCCATAGTTTTGTGCTTCTCCACCATTGGAGGCAGCTGTCCTTGCTTGTGGGGATTGAAGGGGGGGGGGTGGTGGGTCGCTATGTTGAAGTATGCAATTCCTGGTGGCAAAGACTCACCCTAAAGAAGTGCAGATTCTTGAACAAAACCCTTACTTTGGTGTAAGCCATCCTTCCCACTGTTTCCCATATTTAAGGGCTTTGCTGTTGCTGACCCCTTACCCCACTTGGGGAATCATTTCAGAGTCATTTCCGAGTGGAGCAGGGAGGGAGAGAGTTCTTATCTTGCTGTAACTCTTTTCATGAAACCCTTAAAGTAAATTCTTCCTTTTCCATTGTATGACACAATATGAAAAACATTTGTTTACTGTCAATAAATTTGGTTACTGTAGATAATTGGTTGCTGTAAATACTTGATCATTAGTTTGGTTGTAAAAAGAAAACAAAAGTTACTTCCTTCAATATTTGTTTTCCTTTACAGTTGATGATGGTGCAATATTAGATCTTCAGTTCAGTGAGTTTTACCATGTCCCTCCAAACAACTTTGACAAAATCATGATTGAAAAGTCCTTACTGTGAAGTTTTTTCTCAGAATGGGTGAGTGATATGGCAACAGCTTTATACATATTAGGGTTTTCAGCACTGGTATTTACTTTCAAAAATTGTTGTCTACATAGGTTTTGAAGCCTTTTGCTGTTTCAAGCCTTCCCTAAATTTTTCTTTGCCAGTGCTTGAAAGGAGAGGTTTGGCAGTAAAAACCAGAAATGTTGTCCCATTTCAATATTTTACTTGCTTAACAAGGTTTAAATGACAATTTAATGACAGATTGACTTTCAGTGATATGGAAAGTCAACTTTTTAATAGATATCAAACTTTGCTTTTGTTATGTGATGTTTATGAGGTGTTCTTTCCTTTGACAGCCTAGAATGCACCATGGTTTTCTCTGAGAAACTTTCCTGAAAGGTTCTTCCATGATGACAGCATTATTGGCAGATATGGCTTTAAGCTGTGACTGAGTGCAGTATCCAGAAATAAGTCTTTGTTGTCAGGTGGATCACGTCCAGCAAGAAGTGAATTGGTGGTTGTCTTTCGTGGTGAATTAGTTTATTCCTTGGTGGGTAGTCTGCAGTTACATTTTGTGTCAATGTCAAGACAGTAATAAGGTTTGCAACTAGGTTTGTGCTGCCAGTGCTACCTGTTGTTGTATTGTATTCTATGTTGATTGGAAGTCGAGCTGGTTTGTCGCAATCAACACCTCCCACTGTATTGATAATATATTCTGTCAGAAGATGTTCACTTTGTATCGCTAGTTACACATATTTTGGACATAGTTTAGTGTGAAAGACTTTTTTTCCTGAGTTTTTGTATGCAACACATGCAATTCTTTTGTATGCCATGTATGCAGGCTGGTTTGGCCCCAATTTTTTAACAGGAAGTGTATTTCATTCTATCTCAAATAGTGTTTTTGTGGTTAATTTGAATTAGTTTTAGTGGGTGGTCAATTTTTTTGTATGCTATAAGTATTAGCAGTTCAATCAAATGTATGTTCCTTAAAATTGGAAGAGTGAATATTTCAAAGTATTTTAAGTAAGTAAAATGGAGGGATGGCTCGCCATCTGTTATGCGTATGCAGATTGACTGCAGCATATTACAAATTTTACAATATTTCAAATTTTATAGGTGGTAGATAGATGTGGAAGGGGGTGGGGGAGGGGAGGGGGTGAGAAATACAAGAGAAATGGTAGGTAGGGAAAGGATGGGAGGAAAAATGTTTGCAGATGTGCAGGAAGAGTTAGTATTCTCAGCTATACAAGATAAATTTTATGATAATCATTGTTTTATCCCAATCACTAGCTCACTGGAAACTAGTCTCAACTCATAAGAAAAATACTCATAGGCCTGGAAGCATATTACGTAGTTTAAAAAAATGCTATAAGAGACATTGCCAACATATTATTAGTTAATAACTTTATAAGATGAAAGCACTTGACCTAGAAAATCTACATTGAAAAATGTAGTGTTATCATTTACATGCAAACCATAACCTGTGATAGGAGTATTGCAAAGTTTACAAAAGTGGCTCACAATGTACATGCCTGTCTTGCCCAATATACCTGGTCCCTGTTTCATACGAGTCACCATGGATGGTAAGCTTAGTCTATCACTCAGTGGTCCTATTGAAATCAAACTCCAGACTTCATAAAGCAGGGCACTGGTATGAAAATACGTATGGCTGCCTTGAGTAGCTATTTTCATAGTACAATATATTACACATTCCTTTCATTTGCACTTCTCCTAACTATACTGTGCTGTACCAAGTTAGAGATTTTCTATCCATTTTCCTTGATTTGAGTTCTTTGACACTGTTAAAATCTTTAAATTCATTGCCAAAAATACTTTCAACTTGATTTGGAAAGTTGGAAGATTAGTTTTTCTTTCTTTTGATGTGACATTTGTAGAATTAGTGGGGTACACTGGAGTAAGTTTCCTCAGAAATTTTCTAGTTGATATTTTTCCACTTAATTATTTGTATCTCAAGTTTTTAATGAATCCAAGGAGATGAGATGAAAGTGAATTGATATGACTTTTAAGTTTGAAAATAGATGTAACTGCAGTTGTGATTTAGAATTCTCCACTGTATCACAGAAATGAGATGGGCATTGTAACAAACCAGGCAGTTTTACTAATCAAACTTCAAATTTTTACCTTGTACCCCATGAATGGTTGGTTACTTTCAACGGAATGAAATTCTTTTGATGTAAAGTTAAAAAAACTGGCAAAATTGCTTTACCTTGAGAGAAATGTGCTTTATTCATAGAAATGCTTTCACAAGTATCTTACTAGCCAGTGAAAATCATAATAATACCAGAATTTTATTTCTTCCGCATAATTTATTTAAGATGCTGAAGGATTGTAAAAAATATTTTGAAGATAAAAATTTGTATTTCAAGGGAAATTTGTGTTTTAGATTTGAATGTGTGCTGCCATTTGGTGTCAGTTATAGTTTGGTGGTTTGTAGGGGCAATGCTACAAAGGAGAGGGTTAAGTGATAGCAACAAACCAGTGTCACCATGATATCAAAACTGACCAGACTTTCTTACAGAACAGCAGGTAAGAAGGATTAAAGTAGGATCAAATTTTTTCATTTAAGCAGGAAAAGGGTGATTTTTGGACCAAAAGAGAGAGAAAACTGGTACTTTTATAGGCTTTCTTTCATCCATACAGACCAAATTTGACAGCAGCCTAAGACTCCTTTAGACATCTTTTTCACATGACCAATTTGCCATTTCTTTTTGAGCAAAAGAAAGGAGGGTAAAGTAAGATTTCCACAAACAAATATCAGTTGGAGGAAGATTCAAGAAATCAGTCAAATATCCTTTAAGGTCCAACAGTATTGGTAACTGGAAAGTTGATTGTCAAAATAAGGGCCCACACAGTCACTTATACACACAACTAAGTTAAATCTGTTTGATTCCAATAGGCTGTAATATGAAATGTTTTCAATTCTCTTGGAGTTCTTCCAGTTAGTTTGTAAATTAACAGTTTCTGAGTTCTTATGATTTGATTTTGGAGCCATTTATAATTAGGTATTTAGAACTTAATGTCTTCTTTAGTTCAGTAGGGTTTTCTTGAAATTCAAATCCTTCAAAGTGTTTGTTCAGGGTGTTTGGGTCATCAGCTTCCCATACAGTATCTCCAGACAGTAGAAACAAACGTAGGATATTCTGTCATTTATCAACTTCAAAGTGGACAAACAAGGTCTAGGTTATTCTCTTTCTGTTCATGGATTCAAACCGAACAAAGGAAGTTATTCTTATGTCTTATTCAGTAAAAGATTGAAATAGTAGGTAGATACATCGACGGTGATATCAGGGTCAGTGCAAGATTTTGTTGGTACCACAAGTATTCTGATGATTTTAAGAAACTAAAAACAATGATTTAAGGCTATATCTAATGCTTCAGTAGATTCGTACATTTTTCTTCATTTGGGATTTACAGTACTACTTTTCAGGGTTGTAACTAGACAAATTTCATGGGGGGGTCTCAAAGTATACTTGGGAGGTTAAAGGGGCCAAGTACATCATATTGAGCTGGCAATCCTTTTATTATTGTGGGGTAGGGCCTATACTCTTGTCAGCCATAGATTTTGTGGGGAAAACTTGGAGCTTGTTACAAAACAAATTTTAATTTGAGATCTTTCAAGACTGGAGAAATTTTCACTTGCTGGTAACATTGGCATCTGGAGGTCTGGATGGCAGGACTTTTGACCTGAAGTACTGGGCAAAATTGGCAGTCTGGGGCATGTCTGCTCACTCTGTTCAGAGCAGCTTCGAATTCCCTTTTTGAAAAATACATTCTTAGTTTCAGTACTTAAACTCATGTACTAAACAGAAATTTTTCTATTTTTCTCACTCTTTGGGTTATTTTTTTTTTTACTACTGATAATAGTCAGTGAAATAGTGACATTTTAAATATTATCTTCTTTTCTAAGCTGCCCTTACAATTGTAGGTTGCAAGGATGGCTTTGCTGTGATTTTTAAAAACTGTGGATTTCAAATTTTATACCTTATTATATACTGGTTACGCTAGTTTTCATGTTCTTTCTTTTCTTGGTGAACACACATTCAGTGTTAAGCCCACATCTTCATTAGGCTTGCCTAACTGTTGTGGAAGTATGAAAATACAGAATCAGGCCTCCATTTAGGCTAGCTCAACTGCATGAAAATGGGTTCAGCATCCTACATTGCAATGTGGCAGGAAATCTTGCTAGTTGTCTGCAATGCACATTAGGAAAGTTCTTTACACTTATGGCCTATGCCTCCCTGTAATAAGTTATAGTACGTAAGGTATTGTAACAGGTTCAAATGTATTCATAAGCTACAACAAAAGTGTGATATTGCCATTATTTTGTTATGATTCCCTATATGCATCACAGAATAGCCTAGCAAGTTACAACAAACTACAGCTAGGGTGGAAACAACATTTATTCAAATTAGAAGAGTTTAGGTATTGTACATTTTCCTGTTTGTGTTGGTTGCACCTCTATATTCTGACATGTCTAGATTTTGACGCCTCTACATTCTGACACGTTTATATACATCCAAACACGTCTCTGAGTGATGTCACATTTTTGCTTTTCATTTCAGAGACACTTAGATTGATGGCTTCAGGTACACCTCTATATTCTGACATCTCTTTGTTCGGATGCCTTTATTATTTTCACAAGTCTACATTGAGGTCAATAGCACTAACCTCATATAGAGGTTTTTCACCAACGTCACTGCGCCGCACGCCTCTCTATTTTGACGGCCAGGTATCCATCGTACAACAGTTGTAACTAAGGCCGTGCCCTGCGCACATATCGATAACACACCTTCTGTGTATGTTCAGTGACGGCCAGTATGCCAAATTGAAAATGCAATGACGTCACATAAAAAACCTCTATAGACTTGTTGGAACATAGAGACCGCAGAATTAAGAGAAATCGGAACAGAGAGCAGTGCCCGATGGCTTCTATTTTCAGCATTGTCCCTGTGACCCTAACCTAATTACCTTCTCTCCTTACTCTCAAACTGTCAGAATATAAAGACATCAAATTAAAGAACGTCAGAACACTGAACATGCCATATGTGATAGCATTGCATTTTCTCTTGTTCTTTCACTGTGTGTGATAGCACTGTAGACAATTTTGAAATTATTTTGTAGTTAAAGATGAAAAGTTGGACATGAATGGTTTTGAAAATATTTTACCAATTAAAACTGAAATGAGATTTTCCTTTTAAAACCTTGGTTTAATTATTTGCTGCACAAAGGGTAAAGCCTTGCAACTGTATGTTGTACCTGTGATGCAGTATGTGTGCAATAGCTAGTAATGTGGTTGTGCAACAGTCAAAAAGTTTTTGCATAATATGTACAAAAATATATATGGTTTATTGTAAATACAATCTTAAAGTGTCGAAAATGCCTCTTACTAGTACAATAGACCTCAAAAACTTTATTTCAGCACAAAGATGTAATTAAAGGTACTGTACTACAAATAGTGCTACAGTTAATAGCTTTTACTGCTTTTAGGATGGAACTTAAATATTTTAGAGCTTAAAATGAACATTGGCTTTGGTTGGTGGATGAGTTTAATTGTAGTCTTTTCTTGAACAACTCTTTTAAGCTGCTTTTCTTTATCAGTGCTGTATTATGGAGCTAAACCTGATTTGAGGGATGTTTGCTCCATAACTGTGTCACAGATTGCCATAATGCATGGTTTGGGGTAGATCTAGTTTTGCAGCTAGGTAAGTGCAAGGGTCTGGGTGTGGGGGCACAGTTGGAAGTGGGGTGAGGCATTAAAAACTTTATCATGGGGACTGTTTACAAATTCAGTTTCCCCTGACATATTGTAAGATGCTATGGCTTGGATGTCTGAATACCCTTATATATTGCAGGGCATTAAGGGATTTCATTAAATGAATGACTGTCTACCCCTTACAACTTTGTAAGGCACAATAGGATATCATTGCAACAATTGCACCTTGAAGCATTTTTTGTTACAGAGGCTATCCTGTTTAACAGGGTTTGTGTTAGATACCATCCTGTTCAGAGTGTCTGTGTTTGTAATAAAATGTTAAGTTTTGCTGATAAATCTTAACTTGGTCACATTATCTTGTGAACATCAGTGAGTTGATGTATTTTTCTTTTTTATTCTTCATGAATAAAGTCGGTGATGATAATTGTGCTTGGTTGCTTTTGTTTTCTTTTTAAAAAAGTCTTGCCTCAAGTTTTATGGTTAAGTTTTAAGGTTAATTTGTTGCCAACCAACCTACCTAGCCAGCTAACAAAAAACAAAAAAAAAAAAAAAAACAGGACTATCCTTGTCACCTGTGTGTTGTGAATTAGACAAGTTTTTGCTTTCTGTGCATTAAACACTTGTTTTAGTCTTATGAAGTATCTTTTGTACTGTGACTGGACAACTACCCCCTGGAAAAGTTACCCAGGACTACTGCCTGCATATACACCCACCTATACAATCTCCTCTTAGAAAATCCAAGCAATGACAATTGCTCTCAGACAATGCCTCCAAAATTTGGAATTTTCCTAGGAGGGAACTGTCAAGGGGAAATTGTCCCATGTGGGAAATGTGCAGTGGAAGATTTTCCTGGGGTTGCCAGGGGAGGGAGTAATTGTATAGGAACTAATTAACATGTGCACATGGGACTACTTGCCCAGGAATAGGGTTGCAAAAATGTCACACACCTGAAATATATTGCATATTTTGCCTGAAAATTCAAAACTGACTGTACCATCCACATAAGGTGGAAGGAGGCGGGGGGAGGGGGGGGGGCGTGTTGCATACATGCCTTGGTCCTTTGCAATGTACAATGGCACTAGTTTTCATCATTAGGCTATGACAGGTAGTTACCTGCAATCTAAAGTGCGAGTGTTTTCCAACATGCAATCAGTGCTAAAAAAGTGTCTAGCCACATCCCTATACCTTAACCATACAACATCAAATCATAAAACAACACCATTTATATTTGCAAAAGTAGACTTCATTGTACAATATGATACACATTATGACATCTCTGCCTTAACATTAACATAGTAATATCAAAGAATCCCACTCCTTTTTTTTTCAGTATGTTGTCAGTTGCCATGTAAACTAATCTTTCTGGCCTGACACAAAACCACTGCTTTTGTCTCTCTGCATTGTTTACTGATGTAACATAGCTAATACTATACCAGGGGCTTTCAAGTGTTACAGGCTGTGAGCCATTTTTACCCGAGCTTTTGCAGTAACATTTTGGATTTAAAAATTTTCAGTGGGCCATTTCAGTGCATGCTGCAAATGGCCTGGGGGCCACAATTTGAGAACCATGTGATAAATCATAGTTTCCTTATTTAGACCAAGATCAGTGACTTCCATCGCTGGTTAAGTGTTACTGAATCTCAGATGTATCATTGTCAGAAAAGTGACTAATCTAACAAAAGATTTTCTATGGGAGATACTATATTCAGGCTATTTTCTCCCATTTGTCAGCTTCTTCATAATAACTTATGAGAAGTGATTCCCAGGTTTTCTTGGAAAAACCTAAAGATGTGCCATTTTGGAGGTTAACAAGTCTGAGAATGGGAGGGGGGCTGAACCATTCAATTACCCAGTTTTCACATTTTCTTATGGTAATTTTGGTCATTCTTAGAAAAAAATCTTGAAAACTGAAAATCACTGGTGGGGTGTACCCCAGCCCCCCCCTCCATTCAAACATTCCCCTGTATCTGCTAGACACCTCATACACAAAAAGCTGATCTATGACTTTAGATTCACGTAACCTTGGCAGCAGTTGCATAGTAAGTGGTAACAGTGTCATGGTAAGATATGCAGTGAGCTGTAGAACCTCATTAACTTAATCAAACCACTGAATGTTTAAGTCTAAACTTCAAACAGTCCTCTCCAATTACTCCTTGACATAAAATCACTTCAGACTAATGTGACTTGGAGTACATGAGTACATTGTTGACAATACAATTTCCCCAGTAAGTTTCTTCCAGCTAATTTCCTTGAAGCCTCAGCTGCCTCTCAAAGTTTTTTTTAGGAGAGGAAACCATCTGTCTTTGCATTTCTTCAGAGGAATGAAGCTAGTGATGGGAATGCATTCTGTTTACTGACGACAAGTTTATTGTGCTGGTGGGAGAGATAACCCTTGATATAATTCTGAAAAAAGAAATGTAGATTTTAAAACTCATCTGTGATATGAAGATGAACTCAAATTTGAATAATACCGCAAGAAAAAGGGGACTGGAAAGTAAGAAACTGATTTATTGGCCTGATGCAGTATGTTCTAGACTTATAATATGCACTTATACTCACAGTACAACATGCTTGCCTGTACTGGTACTAGTGAGAATGGATTTGAAGGCTACTCACCCTCATACTCACAGATTTTGAAAATTAGCCATTGGTGGTGCTGATACAAAATTTTGTACTCATAATCATGAAAAGCTTTGAACTAGGTACTCACAATCAAATACAAAACACCTGTGCTTAATTTAAAGACACATACTCATCATCCCAGACAGTTCCAATTCTCCCAACTAGGTTACTTCAAGCCCCACCCACAACTGTCTTTAGCTTCTCCTTGTGCAGACACTGACCTAGTTTATTGCTTAAGGCGATATCCTGGTGAACACACACGGCCCTAATGTGTAATCAGAACACTCTGTGCATGCTGTGAAATATTAACTTCTTTTTTTGTGACTCTGATGTCAATCAAAGAGTAGTCACCAATTGAGACTTTTACTTACCGCCAATGTAAAAGTCATACTTTGGGTGATGAGAATCTGTCTCTACACTCACGCTATTGTACTTGCACTATAAGTATGGCACCCGCACTATAAGTGTAAAGAGAGGCTCTGCTCACCTAAACTCCAAAGATGAGGTTCCAACTAGTCACAATGATGTTTATTTCTACATGAATTTGGATGGAGGGATGTGATTGTCATGCTGAATTATGTCTGCTAAACATTTTTAACCTCAATTTCTATTGTCTAAGTGTGGTATCTCATATTACCAATCCCATAGACTTTAATTTCCTTCAAAATACTCCTTAAGTAATTTGATCATTCGTTTTATAGTGCATATGGAACAAGTTAGCATGTGCTCAACTAAGCATTATCTTCAGAAGTACAAAACTCTTTTGTTACAAGTTGTTATGTTCTTCGGTTGCACCTAAAGTTTAATTAGTTTGTGTTCTGTTGCTCTGTGTGGCAGAGACTGCAGATTTGCAGTAAAGTGGAGTCAATGTAGTATTGCCAAAATCACTCACTCCTATGTGACAGTTGCCCATATCAGGCATTAAGGCGGTGTCCTTAAGTGTCCTCATTTGAGGTCACAGATGCAATCAAGCAAGATACTGCTGTAAATGTTTTTATCGCAATATTCATCACGTACCCCCACCCCCAAAAAGTAGTCATAAGATAGCTAATAATATTAAATTTAAGTTAATTAGAACTGCAGCAGTCATGCAAGAATATTTTTCATCTTTCCATGCTTAGAGGAAATGAAAATAATCCAGGTAAGATATCTAAAACATTATTTTATACCTTCTCTCAGTCTGTTAAGTTCTTAGGAGCAATTTAAAAAAGCACTTCTACCTCATTTACACCATTGAAATCTGAGATCTACAATACAGCATGGTACATATCACAACCTACAGAATAAGATAACTATGAACAATTGCAAGAGTACTTCAAAAATACTCCAATCAAACTAGAAAATTTGAAGAACTTGTTATATTAAGGTACTTCACACAGGTCACATGAGGAGAAACCATTCTAAAGTATTAAAGGTAGAACCAACAGGCTTAAGGGCTCGGAAATAAAGCCTTGAAAAGGGTTGGAGCAGGGATCATTGACCCCTCACTCTCCTAGTGTCAGAAGCCTTAGACATTGAAGAAAAGCCAAGCCCTGCATTCTTGTCTGATGATTTTCCCTTTGAAGGATTACACAAAGGCTAACGTACAGTGACCAGATTCACTAAGAATTGTGTCATTATTTGTGCAAGTCAAAATATTAAAACTGCATAATAACTCTGCAAGGTTGCATCTTGGTTTGTCACATCTTATGCAAATCACATGACATGCTATGTTGAAAAGACACATACCATTTCCTGTGCTAACATGGGCCTCAATTTGCATAATTATTTGGTGTAGCATACCTCAGTATAAGTTGCAATGGAATTTTGTACTACTCTGAATTTTTAGTAACACACCGTATTTACACCCTTTCTTTTGGTGAACACTGACTAAGGCAGATACCCTGCTTAAATGTACCTTGCCCAACATATCATGGGTAAGTATTCTTTGCCAATGTGGCCCTAGATTGGAACTATGACTGATGGAAAGATGGGTATTACATATGACCATTCTAACTGTGGTCAAGGAGTAGATCAGCAATCACTTCTATAGAGGTTCTTCGCTGACTTCACAAATAAATTTGACAACAGCGGAGTCCGCCATACTGGACGTCAAACTCATCGCGCGCAGCACGTACTCTGTATACAAATGTGTT
>WURT03011272.1:0-16375 GCA_009936505.3 Holothuria glaberrima | reverse complement strand
TTGTAATCAAGTCATGACTCGAGTCACAACTTGCAAAATTGCCTGACTTGAAAAATTCTGGCCGATTTTCCCCCATTCAAATAACACAGTGACTCGAGTCATGACTTGACTCGAGTCGCTAAAATGAGTGTAGTTGACTTGACTTTCCACAGAAAAGAGTGACTTGGTTACACCTCTGCAGGATACATGATAGCAACAGCACAAACTCGTAAAAGAATATACTCATGAAGGGGGAAACCCCCTTCGGGCGGCTGGCTCTTTTTGCGGATGATAGCACGCATGGTGTCATAACTGTCCGCCCAACAAAGTGGTTTGTTCACCGAAGTACTGTATATGATAATTACGGTGAACAACCGGGACGAGGGGGGGGGGAGAGTTCCCCCTACTAAGATTTCCAAACCCCTATTTCCAAAACCTTAATGAACATGTTACTAAAATGCTAAAACTATTTATTGTGAATATGTTTTTAGGACCGTTAGGACTTGGGAATTCCATATTGGAGTTCCTTTGCCCCACATTTTCCCGGGGCCCACGTCTCCCTCGGGATACGGGCTCTTCTGCATTCAGTAATTCCACTAAAGAATGAACCTACTTCATACGCAATGCAGAGCAACATAGCTGACGCCTATACAAGACGTTAAAGATGTATTGATTCTCACTCAGTGTCATCGTATGCTTGTAAAATAGCCTGTGATTACGTTCAATTACATACTAAATAAAGCTTGAAAGGTATCTTTTCGGCCTATTAAATTACTCCCACAAAGTGATTTTACTGAACAGTTTTTCAACTTTAAAGTTTCCTCTTGGGAAGCACACTTAGTGGGTTAAGACCGGTAAAAGGGTACTAAGTCATTGCTGTGGCATGGTGCCGTACCATGCCAAGAAATATTCATAATGACAATTCTGAAACATGTAATTAGTTCGAAGCTTTGTCAAAGATAACACTTTTTTGTATCCAAGCAACCTAACAAAGGTATAAATTTCTCAAAGGGGAGGGACCTTAGTCAACACCCCCCCCCCTTAGACCCAACCAAAAAGAAAAAAAGGAAAAGGCACTAAGAAGTGAGAATTTCTGAACATGTAACCAGTTCAAAGCTTTTCCAAACGTAGGATCCATTTTGTATCTTAGCCATCTTAAATGTACAAAATTTTCTCAACGAGTAGGTGTGTCATCCGGTCCTTAGAACCCCCCGCCCACAAAATACAAAAAGTCACTAAATAATGGAAATTTCTTAACATAACCAGGTCAAAGCTTTGTTAAATACAGCACTACTTTACACCTAAACCTTAAATAAATCTCACGTCCTGCCTTTAGACCCCTCTTCCTTGACTTCTCCCTCAAGGAGGCATTGGGCAGGAAGGAAAGGATCCCCATGGAAGCCAACTATCCTAGGTACACCCCGGGACTTTGTCATGAGCTCCCCTCCCCCTAGTAATTTTGCTAGATAAGGCCCTGATAACTATGAATTTATCCTGATTTTGGCCGACTTTTATACAGAAAATTGCTCTTGGAAAGTTAGGGACAGGTTACTTTACTGTGTGGCTATGCATACTCTAGGGCGCACGGCGCACGCGTATGTTTGGATTGAAAAATACAGATAGGGCCATCGCGAGCCTTTCTTAGCACCCAAGCTTAATCTGGCCCTTCTGTCAAAGCCATCCCAGGGTTCAGAACCCTGTCTTACTCCGTCTTCAGGCAGTCAGGTATGCTACCGTCAACACTAAGACCCCACAACTTTATAGGAAAAGACGGGGGTAGCGAGGTCGATGGCCCCCACTTTGGAGAGTGGGAGGGCGGGCAAATACCCTTTTCGCCCCGCACTCTCAGGTGTTGGTACCGTTATTTGTGTTACCTGCAACACGCCAACATGATATTCTTCAATGTATTTTCATTTTCCCCGTATATGGCATATAAAGAACAATAATTTATATTGAAACTTAAAGTTTTCAGCGCGCTTGGTACTCGATATTGCCTCTCTATTTTCCTTTTATGTATCAAAGAAGGAAGACTTAGTGTCCCTTGAATGTGGTTATTTGGTCAATTTGGCATAGTGACGAATGCATTTTTTGCCCAAAAGTATTTACCTTAGCCCTTATTATCGAAGTGACATTGTAATAAACTAAATTTTCAAAAGTAAAAAACAAGTAAACTATTAATTAAAGGGAAAATACCGTCCCAAATTTGAACTAGTGTACCCCCGTCAACCTAATCCAGGAATTGCTCCTTTTAATTTTGTGACAATATTTAAATTACTTGTGTTCGAATAAGAGGAGATCTGTAATATTTAGCAGACTTGTGAAAATAAAATTGTGGTAACTGCTTTCTCCCCTTAAGTGAAGCACCTCTTACTGAGAGAACATTCGTCAGTTTGTAAAATTAGAAACGCCACAGATTTGTGAAAATAAGGTTTTGATGATTTGTCAGTGTGCCAAAATGGGGAAGTGACGGGATGGTTGGCTGGGAAACTGAGGGGTTCGCTCCAACCCTCTGAACCCCTGGTTAAGGGGCAATATTATTATTTTTCGGAAGCTACTTTAGTTACAGACTAGATTTCAGTTATTTATCGCTTGTTCTTAATGAAATAATTTGAAGAGAAGTCTGGAGCTTCTTTGTCTGTGGTTCTTACCATTCTGTATAAAAGGTATGGTACCAAAGTTTAAATTTATTCTTCATCAAAGGATCACAGGCGTAAATTTACAACAGTATGATAAAAAGGTTACCAAATGAATTTTCTTAGGCACTTTCACATATTGACAGGATATTTTTTGCGCTAAGATAAAAAACATTTGATATTTCATACCAAATTAACAACCAGAAGGCTACGCCCTTAGCCGGCCAGACCGCAGACAATACACTCTAAAAACACCCTGGTTAGATTTAACCAGTATTGTGGTCACAAATTAACCAACCGTTTCTTGGTAAAAGTGACCGAGGAAGTCTGGTTAAATTTTACCAGGAAAATGTTAATATTTGACCAGGATTTAAAAATCATTCATTAAATTCACTATTACAGTGTAATTTAGACCCGAATTTCTTGGTTATTTAACCAGAAAAAGGTTGGTTAACCTGTGACCATACTACTGGTTAAATCTAACCAGGGTGTTTTAAGAGTGTGTGTTGAAGGGCGAGAAAGCTCTCGAGTGGATACTTTTCAAGGGACGAGATGTGAGTAGGCAATATTCAGATATTGGCTGGATTGTTTTCAGATATTTCGATACCACCTCCTCAATTGACTCCCTTGACAACGGGCCCTTAGATTGCGAGACATTTTTTAATTTTAGTCTTGTTTTAATTAGATCACATTTATTTGCTTTTGCTTTCATTGTTTTTCTTCAGCCCTTCCTTGTTCCAAAATGTTGTAAGTATCTATTTTTTAGAGGTGGGTGATATGAATATATAGCTGGCCTTTCAAAAGTTGCTTTCCAATAAATGAATCATTTCCTAAAGTAAGCATAAGCATTTTAATTTTAAACGAAACAAGGACATCACACCATGCACAAACAATAGCGTCTAAACTACTTAGTATTTAGTGAGAAGTCAGAATTTCTTTATTTTCCTCATCGATAAAATAAACTGTGAAGGTTACAGTTACACCAATTAATTTTATGTTCAACATTTTTATGTCATATATTTTGTAATTCTGGACTTTTGACCCCATTAAATCTTTGAGCTACACTTTTTCTTCAAAATTGCTTTACTTTCGATGTACAGCTCTGTAACAAAACCTAGCTGTATTCAGTTATAGATTTTTGTCAAAATAAAATAGATCGCCTAAACTGTTTACAGGCCAAGGCCATTAGGAATATCAGGATTATTACGATGGTTTGTTATTCCTATATCCTAGTAAGATTAATGACATGGAATACAAAAATCGTACTTAATCCTGAAGCCACGCATGAAGGTGGATCACCGTCCCATGATACGCTTCCGCTTGTGTCTATGTTGCAATTTAGTTGTTCCCTGCCTTTCAACTCGAATCCATCTTTACACTTGAAACTGACAGATTTCTGTGTTACTTCCATGAATCCGTTCGTGAAATTCTGCTGAATCTTGCATCGAACTGTGAAAAGAAATATATTAAATTGTCAGCACACAGTATTCCTCCAAAAATTTCTTAATTTCCTTCGCTCTGACTTTACGTACTCTTAGATATAGTACACAGGGGCTGAGAACTGCGATAGTGGCGTAGCCATGAGGGGCATTGCCCCAAATTTTTTGTAACACTTTCTTGTCCCCCCCCCCAATAATTTCAAGCGATGTGTTGAAAAAGAAAATCAGGGAGAGTTTTCCTTAAAAGAAAAAAATACATATACATTATATACAAACTTTGCCATATTTATATGATCATCTTGGCAATTAATCAATTCAGCCAGTTGGCAGGCAAGAACTTAACTGAAAACAATAACAAGACATGATGGTGCCCTGGTCTAATTGGTTAAAGCACAGGGTAAGCGCATGCACGCAGTATCAACATATACGTACCATGGTCGTGTACAATGCAAATTGTACATACTGCTGCACGCTGCACTGCATGGGCATCAGCACAGTAAGGGCGTACAAAGCGTCGGGAGACACATATTCACATATATGTATTTTGGTTGCCCCCTGCGACCCCCTCTCTCAAAATTCAAGCAAAAGCTATTTCTCGGCCAGATTTTTGTAATAAATGTGCAATTTGCTCGAGCAATTAAGGTATACTCTGGCAAAAGCAGCAGACCCCTTGCAAAAAAGGACCCCGTACTTTTATGCATATACTTCGTTTAAAAGCCGTAGTACATCATTTGTCGATTACAACTTTATGCTATATATATATATATATATATATATAGGCTGTTACCGACGATAAATGTTGGACCCTGACAAACTGCAGGAATGGACTGCTCAGCCCAGTTTATTTAGGTAAGGTCATGCTGACTATTACAACACTGAACAAATGAAATGTAGGAGGTTCGGGAGTTAATTGTGGACATAAAATGAAAACATATTTAATTATTGTGAGATTACTAAATAGACACAACAGTCACTATATTTATGTCCTCTAAGGTTTAAAAGGCGCGGAGGATAGAGTAGGAAGGAGTCCTTATAGTACCGTTGTTGTCCGGTAGGACCTTAAAGATATTTGTGCCTATAGGGCCAGGCGTGGCGGAACGGAAAAATATTGGAAGGGGCTGAGTGCCAGGAAGACTGTTTAAGCGGAGCGCCGCCATGAGTTGGCACGGAGCGTATAAGAAAATTTTTGGTTTTACAAACCCTCAGATGGCCGGCAACGGCACTTCCCGAGTGTTCTAAGCTACATGTACACAGCCTTGAAATATGGATCTCATGTCTGCACTTTCATTGGGGGGCTTAGCCCCCGAAGCCCCCCACCCGTGGCTAATGTTACACATTGTTCATAATTTTTGTACATCGTTATAATGAAGTGGAAATATTTTAAGTTTCTTAATAATTTCCAAGTGTCACTTAGTTCCAGTGTCGTTACTGTTTGCATTTTTAATCTCTGTACTGTAACTCCAATTCCAAATGCTACATTTTGCTCATCTCGATATTAGTTAAGGGTGAGAGAAAAGAAAAAAGGTCCATGTGAGATGCAGCTTAAATACCCGGAAAGCTTATATATTACCAGAGAGAGCAGCTTCAAAGAAAATAATTATTGTAATTGTTCTTCAGTGTTTGTACATCAAGTTACTTTACAGCTGGTGAGCGATGTTGACATTTTCGGAGAAAACACAGTTTCTTCCAGGCCCGTAGTCAAAGGGGCCAAGGGGGTAAAGCCCCCCTTGAAAATTTTTTGCCCCCTAGAAAGTTTTTAAGTTGCCATTGACGCAATACATTTTTACACATTTGGCCCCCTAAAAAATTTTTGCCCCCTGGAAACCATTTCCCCCCTTCAGTACCTTGTCTGGCTACGGGCGTGGTTACTTCTAAACTAAATCTTTATCCTCCATGGCATATCAATGTGGCAAGTGGTCTCAAAATGCAGTACAAACCACAGAGTGTCATATGACAGTGCGGGAGATTTCGCCGTTTGGGAGGAAACCAGTTTCTGAATGAGGAAAACTTTGCAACACAGTGTATATAGACATGTTTGCTTGACAAGGTTTAGTAAGAACGAGACTACTCAATAACTTGTATTTTACTAAACAACGAACCACCTATAACGACGTTGTTTTTCGGTAGCTTTGTAGATACTTCTACCGAATATTACATTAAACAGATAAACTTTGCAGAGGTCTAAAACCTAATTGCCACTAAAAATGTACTGAAAGGATTGTGGGTATAAAGGAGGCAAAATGGCGACTGATGATAAGATTAAAAATGTTTTATGTCAGACTCGTTATCGACGTCACGGCGTATCTCAATTGCTTGGACACGATCATGGGTGGCGATCCGTCTTTGAAAGTGGGGGGATGTAGTCAGTGGCACTATCTGAGCGGAGCAACACCATCAGTTGGCGAGCAGCGTACAAAAAAAATGACCAAAAATACCCATAGATTACCGGAAATGACCCTTTCCAGGCTTTGCAACCTGATACTATGATAACTGTCAAAAGTATTTCCTAAAAATAGGGCTATTGTAAAAGTCTAGTAAAAGGTAAAATTTCTAATTTCCGGATCTGCTGAGATGATTTCATGGGGGATATACTGTACAGTATCCCCCATCCAATTCCATGGGGAATATATCCCCCATCCCCAGGATGGCGGCCCATGGACAGGATAAGGCGTTCATTGTGTCACAATTATTGTACGTCGACTTCTGCCCATGTACCGTTAATGCATTTCTTTCTTATGGTGTGACGACCAGTGGAACTAACAGCATGGCCATGGAAAACACGATGACGTCACGTACAGAACCTTTCTCAATAGGCTTATGTCAAATATTGAATAAGTCGAATCGTATTACCTTCGTACACTCTCATAAATGGGTGAGTTGAAATATTCGTGCAGTCTTCTCCACAATAACTTTCCTGGGTTTTGCGAAACTGTTCGAAGTTTGAGCTTAAATTTCCACAAAAGCACATGCAATTGTTAGTAATCCCAAAGAAAAGCAATTTGCGATTCAAGCAACTTTTTAGGCATTTGCTAACATCATGTTCCGTCGAAAATGTCGGCAATGAGTCGAAACGTTGTGTATCATTTGATTGTTCGTTTCCATAGCAACCGAGGTAATAAAACTCCGCTTTTGATAGAAAAGAAGAAACAAATTGTGCAATGTTTGATAGAGTCATACATTACACGAATACTACACTTATAGAGAAACACTGTTAAAAGGTGAAGGATATTTCACTACATCAAGAAAGCCCAAAAGGCCCAGAGACTCCTTGTCGAACCGGGCGCTTTGTTGCACTGAGGTTTATCGCTTGACTCCATCATTTTTTTGTATTAATAATTTGACCTCTGCTGAACTCACATGACCTTTGACCCCCACCAAAGGTAACAAAAAATGAAAAAGGGAAGTGGCTTGAAAGGAATTCGAACCAGGGCATTAATTCTGTGTAAGAAACTACGCACTGGTCCACTACGCCATCAGCAAACTGGTTACATACATGGTATTTCTAATTATGCCATAGTCACAACATCCTTTACAGGTGTTCATAATTAGGAAATTTATAAACAAATTACTGAAACAGTAATGCTTGTGAAAAAATAAATGTTGTCCCCTATAATTTTTATCTTTGGAATGGTACAAACATTTCATCCCTATCTTTTCGTTGGTAAAGAAACGGCGGACCCAGTTTGGAGATACCGCCCACTGTCTATTTGGTTTACGAGGTTTTCGGATTTTCACCTCTGGTGACCTCAGATGACCTTCGACGGCCCACAAATCCAAGGGTTCTCCCCTTCTTAAAGTGAAAAATGTATACGCCAACTGTTAAATGTGTCCATCGCTCCTTTCTTGAAAATATCGTGTTTTTTCAATGTTTTTGGTGTTTGACTTGTTGACCTCTAGTGACCTCTGACTTCCAATGAAAACAATAGGGTTTTTTCTCTCAATATGATAAAATTATTCACCAAATATGAAAAGTGTCCATCACTGCTATCTTGAAATATCGGGTTTACAAGCAGTTTTTAAAAATTCTGTATTTTCACCTTCGGTTACCTCAGGTAATTTTTCACCTGTATTGCTATAGCAATGGAGCCCGTCTCCTGACTATGCCGCCTTTACATGCTAAGCATGAGAAGTATCTATGTTTCATACCTAACGATATCATGTTTACAATCTTTTCGGCTCATGACTTCTAGCGACCTCACATGACCAATGACCTACACCAAAAGCAGCAGAGTTCTTTCCCTTGATATGGTAGTTCTATATACCAAGTATGAGAAATATCCATCATTTCTATCTTGATATATCGTGTTTACAAGCTAAGGGTAAAATGCATACACAAACACATACACCCATACTAACAGGAGCATACACGCGCCAGCGTAATTGCATAGGTTCCTTTCCCCCAAGAGGATCCTATATAGCAACTTTATTCAAATTGTAAGTCATATCTACCTACTTAAGATCAATTTGACTGAAATATTATGTCAATTTGACCCAATATGAGCCCAAATTGACCCCATGATTTGTGAAAGTTCCCGCGTTACAGAAGTTTTTAAAAGTGTTAGCTGAATGTGTTTCACTTTAGGTATTCTACTACAGATCGGAAGTATACCAGTCTCAAATTTATATGTGTCCTGCATTATAAGTAATACGTATCCTTTAAGGTGAAGAAATGGTATGGTGTAGTTACAAGGACAGTTTTATTATGTCTCGTCTAGGTTTCGATATGTGACCATCTGGTTGTTGCATGAAGCGGTTCTCATTTATTCAGAAATAGGGCTTTTGTTTTTACGTCTCAGAATCACACAATATCGGCGTTTTCAGTGAAGCTGATAACAATCTGGTTTATTATTTTTTAGGCTATAATTTTTTTTATTTGTTAATAATACTAGGTTCCTTTCAATCTAATTTTTACCGAAGTAAACATTAAAAAATTAAAAAAAGTATTCTAAAAATTATGATGTGAGTATAGACGACAACTGACCAAAGAAAAAGGTTCTGAAAAAATATGTATTGCATTTTTTCCTCTGCAGATCTCTTATACTTTACATGGTTTCAAGTTCTTCTCAGCGATCAACCAGGAGCCTACTTCATTTTACCGGGAGAAAAGTCCACATGTACATCAAACGTGACTAAAGCTGAATACGCTGGTGAAGACTTGACTTTTGGTACACAATACCAGAAATTCAAGAAAGCACGTATACATTACGATGATTGCGTAAAAGGTAACAACAGTTAGATGCACATCGTAGGGAAAGCGCCTTATATCGGAATAAAAACTATTCTTACCCCTCCAACATTAAGTCTACAACATTACACATGGTCTATTTGCACATGGTTAACTTGACTGTGCCTTATATTTCGTAGAAAAATGTGTAATTGTAAGACATCGCCGTTGCAAAAGCGACATCCGAGGTAGCTATTGCCAAGCGAAGAAAACAAAGAAATTGACTTAACAACATGTTAGCACTGTGACCGACTTCATAATTGGCCCAAAATGAGTTTATCTGCAATATCATAAAGATATATTTTCAGGAAGTTCTTCCCATGACGTTACATGGACTTTGCCCTTGGATGTCCGCGAAATGATCACTCTGTTTTGGACGTTGTAGTTAAGGTATATGAATAAATGACTTACCTTCGTTATTTCTTCCACCAAGTATTAAACCTCTCGTGATAAGTATCACCATGGTCTGTATTATCCTCATTATCAACTTATATCTCGTAACGATATGAGTAACATATCTGTAGAAGGCTGTAATTTTAAGTTGAATTATTAATGAGCAGAATGCTCATACCCAGTCCTACAAGTATTGTAGCCATAGTTTATGTAAACTTCATATTCAAAGTTTCGATCTCTTTATTTTGATAGCCGACTTAAAACAATAATTAACGGAACAGGTTGAAACACCAATAAGCATTCACCTATCTGGATTATGTAGTAGTAAAAAAATCTGTAAATACTGAACAAGAAGTTTCAATTTCAATTCATGATGTGCCATTTGAATTTTACCAGGGTGCATATTAGCATGTTTACCCTTGACTTCAAAATTTCAACATTTGTATATGAAGACAAAATTCCCTTCTGAAAGTTTGACGTCACACTCAACGGATTAGTTGATTACTTAATTAGCATGTTAGTCCGTATCGATCTGTGACGCCAGAATTGCGACGATCTATCATCATACCAATTTTGAGTTGTGACATTGCAGTTGACTATCGTCTTAGTGCATTCAAACATTGGCTTTGTGGTCCTACATGAATAAACATAGCAACGATTAGGTATTATGAATAGGCATGATTATATGTGCAGATCGACATCACCAAAGATGAATGAGAGGGCATGAAGGGAAAATTCTGACACCCTGCTCGGAGTGCGTCCCCTACCTATGTTTCTCACAGGAGGTTAGCCTGGAGATCATGACGTCATCATCATATTGTTAGGATGTTTAAGCTTCCACTCTTCACTAATGAAGATAAAATGTCGCTTTTATACTAGTCTTGTTCAAGACTAGTTCGTTTCCGTCACCACATATGGGCTCAGAAGCCTACATACTAGTGCGCCCTCTTCCGCTCTACTATTGAACTAATTGACAAGACTCTTGTTCTGGACTGGAAGTCTACAGGCGAGTTCAATAGTAGAGCAATAAAAGGGCGTACTGGTAAGTATGACTCGCAGCCGATGTGTGGGGGACGCAAAGTGAACTAGAATCTTGAATAAGACTACTTTTATACAGACCCCCGCCCCATCCTCCTCGAAATTATGTTATACTAACTCGAATGACCTGAGTATTCTCGGGAAATTTGCAGGTAACTCTTAGGTGTGATTTTGAGCATTGGCGTAGAGTTCTATTTTGCCATTAGGGGGGTGAAGCTACTTACACCAGCTGAGCCGCATGTCACCAGAAAATTTTTGCCAAAAATATCTCATATAATGCAGAAGTTATCACAGTCTTGACAATTCCTTGTAAGCTGCATCTAAACTAAAATTCCTTTATTTTGAGATCTCATGATTCAGAAATTCACACTTTTCCGAGAAGCAAAGACAAGCTGATAAACTTTATTTGAAAACTATTTTTTAGGGAAATTGGCCTTTTAAGATAATACACGGTTGAACAACTTGATCTTGTTGCAGATTACATTTTTTACTAGGCACTCTTTGATAAAACCTACAAATGCATACTTCAACATATAAAACATGTAAAAGGATCAGTGGTTAAGCCGAGATATTTTAAGTCTCAGCGGGGTGATTGGAGGGGTACTTTTGTTTTGGTGCCAGTCTTCCGAAATGAGGATGCCGCAAGGGTGGCGATGTTTAGTGGACGATGAATGAGGTAGATTTGGCGAACGACACGGCTCAGGCATCTGAAGAAAACTTTAACACAAAAGGTTAAAATAACTTGCTTGTTATAGCCTCGACCAATTTGACTCATTTTCTCGACTTTATCCTGATTTAGGGCCCTTTTCTAAAATTTGGCTCGAAGAGTTGGCACAAAAGTTTCAGTGACTTAAGTTAAGAATTTGTATCCGTCGCCTCTTCGCTAGAAAGTTAGGTCAACTGTCGAGGTGACTGACCACTATAGGCCTATAACATGTATGGTGTTGTATCCACTGTCAGCCCGACAAATCAGCCAGGTCTCCCAAATGTTTTTACCTGAAGTGTGCGACAAATGCAAGGAAACAACGACTAAACTAAGGATGAAATTGCTCAACCAATATTGGTTACGTATGTTTAGGTTAACTTACAGGGTTCTGCCTGTGTAAGCTATATAAATCCCGAATATGAACAGTGGCGTAGCTAGAATGTTTTTTGTTTTATTCTTATACCCCGGTCACACGGGACGAAGATCACGCTACGCTCTTGGATTTTCGGAAAAATCAACAAAACGTCGCGACAACTTCTTGGTCTCCGAGAAAATCAAAAGAAAAAAAAAATTAAAAAAGCCCCGTCCACGCTACGCTGGTACTAAATACTTTCTACGTTGCCGTTGCATTCCTGGATTTCCCACTGCGATGGCGGGGTTCCCACTAGGTTTTATGTACGCGCAGGATGCCGAGCTTGCTACGTCTGGACCGTTTCCGGTACGTCTTTGCTTCGTCCACCCTACTAGAGACTCGTTGTTCCTACGTCAATAGTATGCCTCCTACCTCTCAACATTTTATGCAGTCTACAGGTGTGCAACAGCATCCCGGGTACTTAAATGGTGGCCCTTGGGTCATATCAGGCCCCTAAAGGTGCTCTAACCCGGCCCACCAAGCAAACTGAGATTGAAAAATATTGACGGTTGAGAAAGAAACAATTGTACCAGCGATCGTTATCAAATTTGAAGTCTTTATAGTAAGTTCCGGCTAAAGTATAAACTTTGTAAAGTGAAATAAACCAAACATATCTAAAATATATTGATATAGGAGAAATTTTAAGTTTTAGAGTGCTCCTGCGCTTATCATTTAGTTTTCAATTGGAAAATTAAAATCAGGGTCGATTCGGACCAAGGTGGGGGCTTAACGTTTCCGAGCCCCCTTTTACAATTATTTGCTGATAAAAATGTTGAAATTTCCATTACCCTGATTATAACTGTGAGGCCCTCAGAACCATGGAATACCCACATAGGGGCCTCTTTTCCTTACGTTTCCTGTGGAGAACGCACCACCAGCAGATGTACCTTTGGTGCTCTTAAGGGACTTTTCCTCACGAATGAACATCTATGCAAACTCTGTTTCCACCCCGTATTAAGGTGACGCGTACTGAACTTCTGTGAAATATCAACTTTGGAGCAAAGTGGGCCCACCAAGCAGTCATGGGAGACGTAGGTGACATCATCTTAATGAAGCTGAAAGTATGATTGACCGATATAGAAGGAGGCAATTTTCTGGTTTCGAATCCTAACCGCTGAAATTTCTGTTCCTTCCCCCAATAGGCCTTAGCTATGTTCGTTTCCACCTGAAAACCCTACTATCAAGCATATAGTCCTCCCCACCCACTAACACCCTCACTGCGTATTTATTAGTCCGACGTAGTTACGCTAGATCGGGGTAGTGGGGAAGGGGGGATGCCAGGTAGGTCAGTTGCCATTGACTCAATTTCGATATTTATGGGGATTTAAGCCCTTTGGTACAAGTTTTCTCTTATTTCAGCATTAACCTTTCCATATTGGAAAATAATGTAAATTTCGAAATCATGATATTTGAATCAAATTAAAGTCTATTTGCAAGCCTTGGCAAACCAGTAGGCATTTTGGCAAATATATTCTTGGTAGGCCATCGGGTAACCGATGGTGACGACTCGGCTAAGATGTCCTTGAAAATCACCCTCTCTCCATCTCTACACACTTTTGAGGGTAGATGGGCTACTGCATCATTCCAGTGAGAGCTTATCGTCAGCTCTGCCGGGCCTGGATTTAGTCTATGACAATATGCCACGATAAAATTGTGATACTTGTCTTAGATACGCATTTAGTTTACGCAGTTGGTTTAGCAGAAGTGGGCGGTAAGTATTCCGTATAAAATGCAAAGAGAATGTTGTTCTGCGGAATCTGCCCGTATATGCAACGCTCACGCAGGCAACGCTATTATAACAATAATATCTTCTGTAATGCGTGCCTGTTATTAGGGAGCTTTAGATTGCACGACGCGGGCACGGGAACGACGATGAATTTATGTTGCTGTATGAGGATATCTGGCTATCAAACCTTCCAACCCCAAATTTCAATAGAACAATGATGTAAATAATTTCAACCCACTGAAATGCTTAAAGGGAAATATTGCGTACTTTGTTTTATAGAATTTTTTTTAATATTTTCTAAACCTATTATAATAGATACAGAATGACAGACAATTTACAATAAGGCAGTACGGTAGCTTTCTTTTCAAAAAAAGAAAGAATAGGATTCCCACAGGAAGAAATTGGGTTATTTGTTGCACAAAAATAATTTGTTTATCCAAACTTTCAAAATTTCAAATGATGCAACACTCAGAACTCTTGCAATTCATAATATTTTAAAGAGATAAAGCCATTGCTATTTATTAATGAGACGGAATGCTTTGATAATCATTTGGCGTATTTTCTTTGCATGCCACAATGATGCATTTTAACGCAGTTTTTTATTTCCCTTTAAACTTACCGAATTCGATAGGTCTCCTTCTTGGATAACATCCATCTTATGTTCGACTTAGTTCAGAAGAGTTGCAGGCGGTTGCAGCTTAGGATTTCTATGTTGTAGCTGCGTCGTGCAATCTAAAGCTCCCTAACATCTTTGGATTCCACACTGACGTGGATTGCCCTCTTGTTAAAAATTTGCACATCAATTAAAGAATCTAATTCTTCTAAATTCATTCAGCGAGTGACTGATGTTGAAATTTAGTAGGTTTCTACACAGTGACGTCCCAAAGTAAAGGGTGTACCCTTAACCAGTGATAACTGGTTAGACATCCTTATTTTTCATCATCGCTTTGGCAATCCTTGATGTACAGTTGCAATTCAACAATTCCCTTGTAATGGTGGCCAAATTAGACTATGTTACATCGATACTACTTTCAACAAGTTCGATCATTTCACATGTACATGCTCTTCAACTAAGGTTTTACTACATCCCTTCATCAGCAACTTTTATACTACAATTATGCTATCTTTTTTTCCAAACTACCTCTATTTATGCAGAGCCCCCTCTTTATGTATCAAGTTACATAAGACTCCTATTAGCAAACATAAATGCACTCTTATCATTTCTGCTTCTACAATTAGCAGGCTCATTTAAAGATCTTGTTAGCATTGCCTTGAGGTATTTGTCTGCAAAAAGAAGCAAGACATAACAATATTGAAGGAGATTGTGAAAAAAAACAAATTGTATGGTTTCTTTCTAATATCCGATTATACTGGGCATTGCTTTTCAAGCCTCCATACGTTTTAGCAACGATCAGACAATAGTTATAACACGCATGGCTCCTTTGTAAAGTGTAATAGACCCAGAGTTTTTGTAGTTTTTGGCCACGGCAAAATGCCATTAACAAAACGACGTGTACCAAACTCTATCCCACAATCCTTTGCAATTGCTTATTGGGAAAAAAGGTCTTTGAAAAATTTCGCTCAACGAGTACTTTGCAATCATCGTAACCACAACGATTCATTTTCATTACAAAATATATATAGAGGAAACACGATGTTGTCTTAGAATGGTCCAGAATAGCTGTAGCTTCATTTAACTATAACCACAGGAGTAACCCAGACACCAAGCTCTGGCTTTGCGAATTTGACGTTCATAGTTACCGTCTTTACAGGCCATACCTTACAATTGTGCCACCGGTGAAACTTTGTTTTCCTGTGACTTTGCTTTTTGCGGACACCCACGATCATGCTTATGTATGGAGTACCCAGAATAATAGCCTGTTGATTTATTTTGGAAGCAGACCTCAAATGAGGCACCCCTCCCTTAGATCTCTTTTGCCTAATTTTTAAGCTAACTTTGATCCTTCATCATGTTAAACAAATTCGATTTCTCTTCTATTACTTTAGTACTTTTATTTGAATTTATTATTTTTTGGTTTTTAAAAATCACTTTTCCCACAAGACAAAAGTGCTGAAAACTTTTCCTTACACCTAAATTACAACAAAAGGAAAAGAAAAGAAGAATGCAGAGAAAGCCTGTAAATAAAACATAGGACAATAAAAAGGCACGGGGGAAATTTTAGGAAATTTAGGAAATAATGAGTTCTTGTTGATACACAGGTGAAAATAATTTCAAATATGTTAAAAACTTAAGGTAAAATTTAATCCATTATTGAATGGGTAACTAATGCCGTTAAAACTTTAGGTAAAATTCAGTCCATTATTGAATGGGTAACTAATGCCGTTCACAGATGAGTAGAGGAAGAGATTTCCATCTCTACCTGATATGATATGCTGTATGATTTGTTGATATGCCTCTAGCTAGTACTGAATTATATTTGTCCAATGCAGACAGATTTGAAAAGACTCCAAAACAAGCACTTAAGAAAAGCGATAAATTGAACGGCGATTTATGAACTGATTACACAGGTGAAAATTTATGTATTCACATATCTAGCTAAAGAAGTCTGGTAGACTCTCACCTGGGTACTCTAGCTTGAGGTGATAACCACTAGAATAGTGTCAGTTGGTAGGCAGGTGCTGCAACGTCTAAAGGTGCTTGGTTGCAAGAAAACCCTGCTACATGTTTGTTTACTGCCATATAAATAAATACACACACACACACATATATATATATATATATATATATACCATGGTAACAAGGAGAGAAAGTTGAATCACACGAGGTATTTGTAACTCGTTTATCACCTCTGTGAATCACTGGC
>WURT03011261.1:0-16375 GCA_009936505.3 Holothuria glaberrima | reverse complement strand
CTATTGTGCAAATTTTAAAGGAAACTCACTGCAACATTTTTGATAATTTTTTTAGGAGGTGAACAAATAAGGGGTTCAGTCCTTAAACTGATGCAGCAGAAATATAATACGGTGACGAAGGAAGTTTCAAATGGATGTAAGCCCCAACACACACCATTCAAACACAGACAAATATACTGTATGCACACATAATGGAAAGTATTAGTAGCCCTACCCCACCCACATAGCAATGGAAACAGATTCAGAGTGGTGCTAGTTTCTAGTTTCATGTGAACTTGAGTTTACGTTGCATGGGCATCCTTGAAGTCATGTGACTGTATCAGCTTCTTGTAACATCATAGGCATATATAGGGCAAAAGACTTAAAAAAAAATATCTAAGTTGGTTTGACAAGCAACGACCCTATCCAGACCATAAATAAGTCTGAACAGGCATATCAACATCTTAGACAACATTTGTTAACGTTTTGGAACGAAAACAATTGGGAAATTTTAGACCCTGTAGCTCTATGAGTAAGCAGAAAACTTCTGCACTATGTATTGTGTTAGATTAGCATCTTAGTAGGCCTATCTAGGTATTTTGCACGTAAGGCAATGGCAAAACTGCAAAGCCCCTCTAAAGAAATGTGCCTCGTGGGAAAAAAACCTTCCAATTAAAAGTTGTCAATATTTTATAGATTGTTTAAGAGTATTTTGAACATGCCAGGAGAATGCTTTTGTCTTTTTTGAAAACTTTAGCCATGTTTGATACTGTAAAATGATGTATTTTGAAATGGGCCTACTCTCTGCAGTACAAGATGTAGCCTATTCAGCAAGCTGTATATAACTTTTGCAATCGATCGAACACAAATATTTAAATACGATATGGCTGCTGCATGCTGAAGGCCTAAGGAAAGCCAGTGTAATAAACACCTGCACGAAGTGCGTAGATACAGCTATCAGCTGGAATAGTAAATAATGATAGCTACAATGCATTAGCCTAGCCTACCTCGAGTTTACTTACGTAAAATTCCGATGTGCATGGGAAAAAAATGTAAAGATTGATTGACTGAAGAAGTACAGATTGATCGACGGCAAAAATTTGCCGCCGCTCCTAGGTATAATCGGCAGCAAAACCAGCTGCTATCACGGCTTTTGCCGTCGATTGTTTTTTCCTCTGCAAACGGTAGCGCTTGCTCACAGTCATAATGCAATGCACCGTCGCCAGGGTTGCCAGATTAAAAGAAAGCTATGGCGCCAAATAACATCTAAAGAGTGCCAAATTGAACCAAAAAGCGCCAAAAAAAATTTTTAGCCTCCAAAACAAAGCGCCAAACAAAATTGTTCAAATACTGATGCTCACTTTACAAAAAATCAAATTTTGCTCACTGTCATATGCGAAAGAACCATTCTCTTACAAGGCAACTTGATGTCAAACATAAAAAAAAGGGCAACCAGTGAGCAAAAAAGGTGTACAATTGTATGTAACAGTGTTTTAATAAACAAATTTCAGACTGCAAAAAAGCGCCAAATTTACAACCAAAAAGCGCCAACTCGCCAAACCGATTTTTCTGCCGCCAAGCACTCCGAAAAAGCGCCAAATTTCAGGAATTTGGCGGCAAAAGCACCAAACTGGCAACCTTGACCGCCGCCCTGTTAGGCTGCCGTATGTTTGCACTAACGTACACTGCCCTAGCCTGTGCAACACCTATGCACGTGGAATGAGCAAAACACCAAGTACATATACACAGATCTAAATGGCGACACACACTTAGCGCGTTATAATTGCTACTCTAGCCTTATTTGACCAGTCGCTTTTATTACTTATTTTACACGTTCGTTCAAACATCATTAGGGCTTGCAAAATATAGTAGTATGAACTTCTGTTCTGTATTTTTACTTTGGGGAAAGTCCTGGCAGGCCGACACATCGGCTTCGGCTTTACTTTCAAACGGGGGATGGAAGCAATGTGTTGGGCCGGAACCATATTTCAAAATCAGGTGAAAGCTGGAATTCCGCTTTTGCCGAAAAACTGGCACCCCTATAGAAAGGGTACATTTCTGCAACATAGCATTTTCCTTCATCTCACCTGTTATAGGAGACTGGTCATTGTCCTCATCTGCCATCTCAGGATGAGATGCTTCTTCTACTTCTGCTTCTTCATCAGAAAATGCTGAGGCATATACCAAGTAATCCTGACAAAAAAAATCATAGTTTAAAGGAGCCAATTTTAAATACATTCAGAGAAAAAATATACAACAGTATGTAAAATACGAGGAAACAATTGCCGCAGAATATCAGGAATGTCTTCTGCATAAAGTGGAAAGTATATCAGACATGAGAAACTACAATGATAAGTATATTTAACACTGTATACTCCACACGTATAGGCAGGAGACAGAACATTACCATTTGTGAAGCAAGGCAACCCAAACTATGGCACACAGAACTGCACTGCACAACTGTGGAGAAATGTATGGGGACATTTGTACCGCTAGGCAGCTTTTCCCCTGCATATAGACTTACAGCTAGGCAGCTTTGTCCCGTGCACACAGGGCATACATTTAGGCAGTCTTGTCTCTTATACAAAGGGCCTAAAGCTAGTAAGCTTTCTTGTCTCTTCCTCATAGGGCCCTCATTGCATTGGCAATCCATGACATTCCCAAATTATATACATGACTAAGAAATCCTAACAGACTGGCTCTGTATTTGTAAATAATATTGTGGAGCACAAGATTAAGTTGTAAAGCAGAGCATATAATTTTGATTAACATACATCTCAAAATCCCAATAAATTTACTGCTATCTCATGGACCAGAAAGAACAATTGAGGCCCTTTAAGTTATAGAATATCAAACAAATCTTCTGCGGAAAAGCAGCACCCTACGTTTTGGATGGATAATTAAATTCTTAAAGGGGCTCATTGAGTTGATATGGATTATTTTTGTGACAAAATTGAGGGAAATCATTCATGACAATACTTCTAATTAGCCTCCTTTCTCATGTTTCACTTCCTTTAGTTACCAAAAATGTGAGAAATTGTAGTTCTTGTGGACAGGGATTGCATATGATGACTATGTAATAAAAAAAGTGTCTGGTCACAAATTTGTATTAAATGATTTTAATCATTCATTACCCCATCACTGTCATTTTAGTTGTGAGTCAGAAGTGCAGAATCTCTTAGTTTGATCATTTACCATTAAGATGTAAGTAAATCTCAACAGGTGTGAAAAAAATCATGGATTTTGTGAACCAACTCAATAAGCCCCTTTAAGATGTGTAAGCGCTCAACTTCACAACATATAAAACAAGCTATTATAAATATTTTGACGATACCTACCTCACTACTGGGAGTTGAACTAATGGTTACATTCTCTTCTTCCTCCTCACTAATAGAACTGACAGATTTCAGAGCTTGGGCCTCTGCTTCTGGAGGCAAAATTAAATGTGTGAAGGTTAAATGATAATTTAGATGAAATAACATGTGTAATTGAGATGGAACTTTGGCTCATAAAAGATATGAGGTAGTACTATGTGAAACAAGAAATGTTCTCAATATTTGTCAGGAAGTGCTTCATTGTTGAGATAACATTCTTCATTTGACACAGATGCTTGCCTGTTTATCTTTCTGGTTATTAATGATCAATCCACCCTTCATTTTAGTCCACTGTCATTTTAAATCACTGATATGGTCCCATCAGTCCACCTTTTAACTCAAATAGTAAGTGTAAACCAGCAATTACAGTAGATACATTCTTGCAAAACCTTAACTCAGTAATATTTTCTGAAGCATATTTCTTGATACCACATTCCTCAGAAATTGATATTGATTACAGTAACTGCTATACTACTTAATTACTGGTGTCAACAAACATTAAACACAACACTGAATGAAACAATAATGCATCCTTCAACTGACCTGTGACCTCATTCTGTTGAGATGCTTCACCTGACAACCCTTTTTCTCGCTCCTGAAATCAAGTTGAAAAATAAATATTTCACTTAATGGTCAGATTGAACCAGAGGCCTCATAGCAACAACCAACTGTTCAAGATGACCAAGCATTATTTCCTCCTTCAATTAATCAAATGATTTTCATGCACAAAGAAACAAGATGAATACAGATTATAAGCATAACAACAAGCAGCAAGACTAGTGTTTTGGGTTTTGAGCATGAGTACAAGTGTAGTATGTCTTAGGTTGTGAGTAACAGTATAAGAGTTTACGGTATCCCTTGCTTTGAGCACAACTATTACAAAGTGTACTACATTTGCAAATGTATATTTAACTTCCAAAGAAGTTTTCTTCATAGTTGATACTACATTGGCACTTTGATTGTAGGACATACAAGAAAGTCTATTTCTTAATAGACTAGCAGCCATGAATAATGGTAACTGTGGCATAACACAGTACAATGTTTTGGTGCATTTAACTTCCAAAATCTATTAGATGAGTACAAGATGGACCAGGACCATTCTAATGCATCAAGTAGAGGTAAATATACCACAAGTAGGAAAATATGTACCATACTTAAGAGTTTGTACTTGAGCCTATTTAAAATTTTCTAGTGCCTCTTTTCCTTTCACTGAATCAAGATTAATCGATAGTAACGGGGCCAACACTGTTTTTATCCTGAAGAGTGTGAAAATTTATTCAATTCCCATCACAAACTTAGCCAATTAAAATCCTTTCATAAAACTGACATTTAATGATCTAAAAATTACTGGATATGTATGACTGACATGTTTCCTGTCGCACCAGGCAACAGTGGCATATGTTAAGATAAAACTGCTATAAACAATATCTGTACACACTTCACAAAAGAAGAAAAAAAAAAATGCAAAACAAAAGAATATATTTATTCCCTTACCATCAACAAATCCAATGCAGCTTGTATGAAGGTAGCTTCTAGTTCCTGGTAAGAAAAAAAAGTTGTTCAGATGCTGAATTTGGCAACCACTCCTGTTATGCACACTTTCCATGGCAGTCACATTATTTTAAGCTCTTAGGAAACAAGTGTTTTAACATAGGCTATGGTATGCAAATCTTGTTAGGATCGGAGACAGGTTTACTTGAACAGGCTCAATGCAGCAATTGAAGCAGTTCTTGAGGAAAAATTAAAGGCCTCTTCAAGGCCAGTTAAGGTCTTCAAGAAAAAGGTAAGTAGTACTTTCACTGTGATTTCAAGCACTTTTTAACAAAAATATGGTTTGAACCGCAGAGTGATTGACAACTACCCCCCCCCCCCTCCTCCCCTTAGCATGACATCTGAGGTAGCTGCAAGGAACTTAGAGCAGAAACTATCTTATGACAAGTCTAAGCAATTGAAGCTTACAAATATACTGTGGCTAGCTCCCTTGTTCGATTGTCTTTTACATGTTGCATAAATATGTCCAAAATGAACACCCACTGGCACATATGGGAATCTGTACAGCCTGACTGGCCAGACAATCAAAGGCTAGTTTTGTGTAACTTGGGTCCACTGGAAGTATATTTTGTACCTATGTCAGTAGCATGTGACTAACTATTAAGCATAACTACTATTGGGACTTAAGGTTGGATAGAACTTCAAGGGCTTTTCCTACTAGGATATAATTTATCATGCTGTTTGCTGAGAAGAATATAACAGCAAAACTTGTTTAGACACTTAGAAAGAAAAGAAATGTAATAAAAGTTATGGTATAGTTAAGTTGAAAGAGCTGATATCCCACAAAGAATGAAGCTCTCACTTACCTGTTAAACATAAGAAAATACAGAGCAAAAATCCATCCAAATAGTTTTATTGAAAGAGGAATTCTATTTCTCTTCCCTACAAAGAACGTGGTATTAAGGGTTCAGGGAAATCCCATTAAGACAGTAACTACAAGGGACAACAATACTTTAACACATCATAACACATATAGTGTAGGTTGGTAGATGAAGGACTGTAAGGGCAGTGTTCTTCGGGGGGGGGGGGGGGGGGATATGGCAGCATCCACAAGAGGATGGGTATGGTGACGGAAAGTAACTCAAAGAGCATAAGAGTATACATTGTGGTGCACTTTAGAAGGACGTGGGAGGGGTGAGGTGTAAAACAGAATTGCAAATTTTCTGCAAAAACTTTTCACTAACAAGACAACCTGAGTCTAAAACAAGAGCAAGAAAAACGAGTTACACTATGGTACCATAAAAAGAAATCACACTTTACAGTGAATGCTGTACTGATCTTCTCTCACAATTCCTTGGTCAAACCATTCACAGGAAAGGGGGAAGTTAATATATGAGAACTTCGAATTTAATGAATACAAACTTACATCATCATTTTGTTGCATCTGTTTCTCCAAAGCAGCTCTCTCAGAGGTCAAAATCTGTTGAAGGATGAAACACAATTAGCTGATGATATAACATGTACTAGGTTCAGTTGGGATCATCCAGTGATGGACTGACATTCTGTTCCAGGGGAGTATCAACTCTCCCTCCACCTGCTTCATCACATCAGGGCTCCCAACAGACAGACACAATAACAGGGATTTTTAAACGAATATATAGGATGTTGTCTCCAGAAATATAGGAATATATAGGAAAAACTAATTCAGTTTTACAGGAAATATAGGTGAATTGGGGTAGGTGCTATCACCATTTGACATTACCTCGTCAGTGAACTGCCCCATTGTTTTAGGGAAAACCCTTATCATTAAAGTTTGAACCTGAGCAAAGAGCTTTACAATCCACTCTTTTGGTGGAAGGAGTGTCATTCTCAAAATGACTTGTAGGAGCTTTTTTCAAAACCATACAACTCCTGAAAATAACCCCTACATGAAACATTTTGACTGAAGGAGGGTAACCCTGACATTTTAAATTGAAAATATGAGAAATATAGGAAGTTTTCCCTGTTTATAGGAACAAATATGCTTATTTTCAAAATATAGGAATATATATAGTATTGTTGGGATCCCTGGTACATGGGAACCTAGACACTAGCATCAGAAATATGGGCCCAGAAGGCTTGGAAGATGGTGGAATTCTCCACATGGATTTAACTAAAAAATGTGTGAAGTACCATGACCATCTGGGTTGAGCATACATGACCATTTGTGACAGTATGATGCAAAGGACTTCCTACAGACAGTTACATAAATTCACTTTAATTTAAACAGAAATGAAATTTAGAAGATCGTGGAGGTGCCAATCAAGTATTAACTTTTCAAAGTTTCTTAGTACCTACTGGATAACTGGCTGATTAAATTACGGCTAGCTGTAGGGAACTGTTTCTACATAAGGTCATTATCACTGACAGATTCGTACATCATCATATGTAAATAACCAACCTAAGTTCACCTAGTTAATTCATAGACACATTTAGCCTCTGTATAGAATCATTGTTAACACTAACACAGCTGTAAGCTGCAGATTTTGCATAAATTATTCCACAGCCTAACAAAGCTGGTAACTGACAACATTTCTTAGCTGCCAATATCGATGATTATCACATACATCTGTAGAGAGTCAAGAATACTTTAAGTAAGTCTGGTCACAGAAGATACTTTATTGGTATGTCAGCAAAACTGGGGTGATAATTTGAAAACAATATATTCAAAAGATATCCTGCTGAGAATAATGGAAGTTTTCAAAGAACAACTAACTCACCAAATGTTTGACTTCTTCAGCAGATGCTGTAAGCAACTTCACAAAGCAAGTTTTCTGTTTACTCTCTGAAAGGAACAAGAATGAGGAAAAAGTCAGAACTCACAGATTAATGAAAATGAAATTAATGAATACAGTGGCATTTCAAGGAACAAGAGTTGTCAATCAAGAGGTCATAGGTTCAATCCCTAATTATCCCAAAGCTAGGTCAAAGAAAGGTGGGCATTTTATCAAATGTTATCTAGACTTTTCACATCTGAAATAATCTAACATATAAAGTTTCCAAATTCATCCTCACACTTTACACAGGAGGTTAACCAATGTAAAGTCATAAATCAAAAGCCCCCAAAATTTTCTTCCAACCACTTGTTGTCACTGAGAGTCATGACATAACCACTGTTAAGGCCTGGACTATTATTACAATTTAAATAAACATTTTGAAACAAGGAAATAGATCTAATTAGTTATATTATTATTGGGTTGACCAAGACTTGTTAACAAGATTTGCCGTCTGTACATTGTATTGATATAAAGTACAAAGACACATTTATACATTAAGAAAATTTTACATAAAATTATGAATCAACCACCCGACCAGATCAACAGGGAAACAAGTCTCCTCCCCTATGGCAGATGAGTACATACCCAAGATGTTGAATGGTCGAGTAATCTCCTCTATATTTTCTCCCAGCTTCGCTGGTTGGGCTATAACTGATCCTCTCTGTCTCTTCATCAGACACATGGTAATAACATCTCCTGGTTTGTAGAGAGGTTGCTCTGTAGCTATGACACTACAATGCAGAGAAGAACAGCCACTTATTATGCATAATATTTGTTTGCTTACAATACTTCAGAGCAATAATTTTATTTACCCACCAAAAATCACAAGTATCACCAGAACTTCTGAGCAAGCATCAAAAAGCATTTTCCAGGGAACAATATAATTGGAAAGAAAACTTACAATACAAAATAGATGCAAACGTGGTTCTTGTTTTGTGAATAAAAACCCCAACTTTTTGAGGAAAGTTACATTATTGGTCACTGCATAAGTTCACACTATTTAATTCTGAAAACACACTGATTCCTGCTAAAACAAAAGTTCTGGACTTAAATGATACCCAAGTTGAAACATCCTTTAAACTTCTTTTGCAACATTGCTTTACATTTTCATTGTGTATGTGAGAGGGTAGGGTCAGAGGCAAGTTTACCATTGCGTGAAGAAAGCCTACAGGGCTGGAAAAAATGTTTATTTCTCAGGAAGGGGGTCGAATATTCCAGAATTTCTTTTGTATTTTCATCTGAGAAAAAGGTAAATTTCCCTCCAATTGCCAAAATTTCCCTCCAAATATACAAATTTCCAGGGCTTCCCAGCTTCCCGACTTTTTCCATGCACGAAAGTCTATGCAGCTTCAGAAAAAGGTCAAAACACAACTTCAACTTTCCTATCCAAATATTATAAGGAAACAGACTGAGGATGCAAGGAGTGAAGAGTGGCAAGTGCCACTGTTACAGTAATCACCTAGAGCAGTATTCAGTATCAAGTGATACCTAAATCTTACAACTCACCTCTTCAAATCTTTCTTGATTATTGATTCATAGCATATTGGACACTTTCTCCATGTTTTGTCAGACAAGGCCAGATAGTGTAGGATGCATGACCAACAAAAGATGTGTCCACATCGAGTGATTTGAGCTGCAGATAAGATGAAGGAGATTTGATATGGTCAATTATTTGTACGTATTTTCTAATAGTGCAGCCATTGATTGAAACTCAATTGATCCAAGTATGCCACTACAATTCCTAAACAGATATCCAACCACTGGCTTTCATATTTTCCTTTCAATACAGCAGTACGCCATTTTTAGTATCAGGGATACAGATGCCATACCTCAATACTGACCTTAAGCCCCTTTCACAATTGGCGCACGACTACTACCAACAATTTGATTGTGCCACTGGGCAAAAGAATCTTCTACTGCACTTGATCGTAGAGTGTTCTCACAAATGCAACAGGGGCCCCAAAACAGAAGTGTCTAGAAACAACCATTGAACGATCCTGGCGCATATGTTCGTACGAGTGGACGTACGTTTACACGCAAGTATTGCAGAAGTGATTGCGATCGGGTGACGCCACTCCATAAAATAATGTGATTAATCGCATGGTCATGCAAGCTAATGTGCAATTGGATGAGAGCGGCGGTGCGATCATGCGATCGCTCGTACAAGCATTCGTGCGAACATTCACCAGTTTAAAAACCGCCTCAAACTTGAATCATCATCAGAAAGTTGATGCCAAACACAGAAGGTCTAGCCCAAGAAGACAAGCAAAGAAACCAGCAAGCAGAAAGTGAAGGGGTAGAGGAAGCTGATGTAGAGGCCATAATGCTGAGGAAATAATGAACCTGAAGGCCTTGTCTTCCTATATAGGAATATACGCATATTCTCTCGCACAGTGGTACAACGGTAACACAACATTGCAAGATCAGACGGAGTTGTCAGCTAACAGTCTCATGGTCGCATTACACACACAACCACGCGCACAACTCATCTCTTCGAGGTCTCAAGCACATGTGGGAGGGTTGCACTACCAAATACAGATCAAATGTGATTTTGGGTTCGCAAAACCTTGTGCGTATTGTCGCACGATACCTAAAAAAACATTGCATGACAGTCGTATTAACCTCAATGCTTCCTAATACGACTGGATCGGTCGCATCTGAATTCTGAACATGTTCCAAATTCAGAGGAGACCTGGTGCGACCGTCTGCGCCACTGCAATGAGTGTGACTCCTCAAATGACACCTTTCGAATGCTTGTGCAACAATGACAAAATTTGTTTGCAATCCCTCATAAACAGATCGTGCGCCAATTGTTACAGGGGCTTTACAAATGAGTGTAGGTTTGTGCACTTCAGCGTTGACTGGGATTCTCAGTAGCATACTTCCCCCCCGGCCTATCATAGTGCTTGAAGCAAATGCCACTTTTTGAGTCTGCTGGTAATTCTCTCATAGTGACCAGCTGAATGAAGAGCTTTCTTCACTATATATGACAGAGGCACAGACTTCTTATAAATATGGACAGAACATCCTGCACTATCCTGTGTGTAGACAGAACATCCTATGTGTAGAATTTAGTGACAGTTTGTAAGTTTAGGCTTACTAATATGGCTGCCTCCTACATCTTTTGTGTAAAGTTTGGACTTGTTGAAGTGGTTCAGTATCGACTGATTATGCCAGAAAATTAACCAACAGAATATCAAACACTGTGATATTTCTCTTTCATTCGTGATTATATTTTGTCTTAAATATTGCAGACTTATCATCAAATTACCCAAACAACAGTAGTACAACTGCCATCTTGGTAATTCTCATTTTGTTCATTCTGTCGGCAACATTTTTGGTCAAGTGATCCTCTGTCCACATGTAAGAAGTTCGTGGATAGAGGCCATTAACTCCCATGCATTAGCTCCATGCTCTGTGCTTTTGTTTTTGGTGTATCATTTCAACTCTACGAATCCTTATCAATACAAAATGTACCTACATGGTTTCAACAGAAATACAGTAGATACAGAAACTTAGAAGCATGAAGGTTTGAAACAAAATCATATTTTAATTGAATGTGGCCAGTTTAAGGAACCAATCCTCATCATTTCTGGAAATATTTTGCAATTAAGTTTCATTTTGGAGTTAAATATACATACCAATGCAGCAACCACTCCTGAACAATGGGGTGTCTAGGGCAGGGGGCACAAAATTGGACCTTGCAGGCTGAAGAGACATTTATCATCCAACCTTAAGGACAAATACAAGTCTTACATGCACATTACCTATCTGTTAAGCTTTATGTCCTATCATGAACCAGTGCTGTGGTCGAGTGGATTAAAGGCGGTGGCATTTGAAGCGATGAAGCTTGGCAACCGGGAGGTTCGGGGTTCAATCCCTGGTCAAAGTAAGGTGGGTTTTTCATCCAAGAGCAATCTATGGTTTTCCCATCTGAACTGGCCTTTCAAATTCAAAAGAGACCAAATTTGATCTAAATTGTTGAGTCGGTAAGCCACCGACGTGAAGTTTTAATTTATAAGCCACATAGGTTTCTCCCACACTTGTGGTCGCTTAGCGCCGTAAAACAACTGCCCTCCAAGGCCTGAATTATATGCAGGTCTACAAGTTTTGCAGGATGCATTGAAAGAGTTAAGAAAACTGTGCCCAGTCAGCACAGGCCTTGCTAAAGGTTTACAATTTACTTGTGGTTTATTGTACTTACCTGCTGAAGGAGGATACAGGCAGATAGGGCAGGATGGTACTTCGTGACCCAAAAGACGGACCTGCTCCACCAAATCCCAGTCCACCAAGGAATCAGCATCATGCATGTTGGTGGTATAGTCCTCAGAGGATTTAACAACAAACTGGCAACTGAAAATGTGCAAAATACAATGTTGTGAAAATGTCTGCAGTCATTTGGATGTGTTACTTTAATTTCTTTTACACTGAGAAAGAAAAGAAAAATATTTTAAGGATTATTTTGTTTTCCTAATTTCTCCAACTTCAACAGACCTTAATCCGTTGTTCTTTATACACATTGTTGTTTTTGAAAACATTTAATCCCACTTACAAATTTTCTAAAAAGCTTTAGACTACAAGAAGAGCTGAAAATTGCATACCCAATACAGAATTTCAAATTGTGACCAGTGTTCAAATTTTCACTAACTTATCAATTGTAATACTTTCAATTTAACTTTGCAATTTTCCTTAAAAAATGACCTACCTACAATGTTCACACTTAAAGATGTATGTACACATAAAGAGGTAGAACCAAGACTACATGGCTCTGCTGTAAAAAGGCTACATGGCAAGCCTTTTGTACAACAAGAGTCTGCTCAGCAAAGTGAAGAGAATAGCCAACCTTATGACAAGCCAACTTGGGGTCTGTGACATATCTTTGGCATCTCCTTATAAACATCTCACACAATGCATCAGACAATTCAAACTAAGATGCTGGGACCAACAAGTGAGATTTTTAATGTCCAACTTCACAAATCTATGGACAAGACACTTCATCACTAAGGAAATCATTCTACTCAGCAAGTTAACATCATCCATTTTTCTATTCTTTTCACAGCACTTGACAAAACATGTTACTGGGTGGCATCAAAGACCCATTCCAAAGTAAACAGAGTGCACTCAATTATTTTTGGAGAACATTATCACTTTTCACATTTTTTAAAGTACTGTAAGTTCTGGGAGGAAGGAGGGGTTTGATGAAAAGGTACATTTAGCACAATCCATAAAATGATGAATAAAATGGCTGACCCAGAGCTGTACATTAAGGATTGCCCTGTTACCTGGGACAAGTAAAAAGTTATCAGGGTAAGTGAATTCTGAATGCCACTTGCCCCACTGGGCAAGTTGTTTGTAAAGTTAATGTTCAGCCCTGCACTTGACTACTCTCAATTAAAGTTGAGTGCATGGCCAGGGGGTAGAGGATAGGGTTTGCTAGCACCCTCCTCAACTGTGACCACTACCCCCCCCCCCACACCCTCACTGTGGTCTCCAATCAATTGAATGCTACCTTTAGTTTCACTTTGTGTTTTACCAAGAAAACCCATCATTTTTAGTTACCAGTTAAGTTTCGGTTTTCTTGCTTTTATTCTCTGCCATTTCAGGGCAAGTTAAAATTTATCACCAGGGGCAAGTGAGTTCTGAATGCCAATTGCCCCACTGGGCAAGTCATTTTTTAAGTTAACGTTCAGCCCTGTGACCCCTTAATAACCCTGGTGTTGATTTTAGGTGACTTCACTTGTCCTTTAATGGCACTAACTACTGAACAACTTACTTTGCCTGGAGAAACTGTTCCTTATTATACTTGATGTACTTGTGGCTTCCCCACTTATTTCGACTTGACCACTGGCCTCTATGACCTATGCGTCCATCTTGCTGGTAACCTCTAGGCTCCAGCTTGAAATTCAGCAGATGATTTAAATTTATCTTCTTTGATCCCTGAGGGAGGGCTGAGCCAAATTCAGCCCTCTGAGCCTTTGTCACCTGAAATTAAAAACACAAGGACTATAAAACTGGTCAAGAGCAGGGAGGGCAGAACATCACCATAGGACTCGGTGAAACAATATATACTACCTTCTTTTTCTTAATGTAGGACAGACTCTGGCATCTCCTCCAGACAGAAGGAACATTAGACCAATTGCGACTAAGTATTTCTAACCTAAATTTGAGCCATCCTTAGCCCACCCCCCCCATCATCCTCTCCCTCATTTAAGCACAGCCCCAAGCAAGTATGAACTTCTCACAGTAAAGCAAATCATACCAACTTGAGGAAACTTTCATATTCTTGAGGATCTGTCTTATGAGCAAATTTGAGCCATCCCTAGCCCCCGCCCCCCATCATCCTCTCCCTCATTTTAGCACAGCCCCAAGCAAATATGAACTTCTCACAGTAAAATAAATCATACCAACTTGAGGAAACTTTCATATTCATGAGGATCTGTCTTATGAGCAAAACATATCTTCTGCAAAAGCATACTCAATCCAGACTGGAAAATTTACCATGAGTGTAAGTAATCTGGACTGCACAGTTTGGTATCTGGTCATGCATAACATTAAACTACTGTACATTGTGATACCATTGCAAAAACATAGAAACAAAAAAGGGAAAGGGAAATGGCTACAGTAAAAGCATATCCAAATGATTTATCATCTTACATGTCAAACTGACATTTCTATTCTTGCAAAGGTAAGTTCTGTAAATGTATAGTTTGTACTTTGATTTTGACAATGAACATTCTAAACTGATGGCAGCATTTAGCTTATTGCTACCATCCAGAACAAATACTAACCTCATCACGTCTCCCAGTCCAATTCTGTTTACCACGACTTCGCTTGTCGAAGGTTTTATTTTTAGGTTTTGGTAATGGGGGTTGATTCTTAGCCTGAAGATTTGCCTCTGCAGACCATGGCTCCCTCCGCTTACCATGGAAGCGCTGATATTTGTTAGTATTGCTCCTTCCATTATATTCTAGTGAAAACAAGAATTTTCGATTAGAAAGTATCCGGCCATGGCCATGCATACACAATTTCCATATCCAAAGACATCATGAACAGCCTAGATACAAATTTAGACACTTAAAGGGGCTCATTGAGTCGACATCGATTTTGTGACGAGTTTGAAGGAAATTACTGCATGACAATGCTTCTCATTAGCATCAGTACTCATGTCTCTCTTCCTACAGTTACCAAAAATGTGAGAAGTGGTAGTTTTTGTGGAAAAGGATTGAATATGATTACTACATAATTGTAAAAAATGTCTGGTCACAAATTCGTAATAAATAATTTTAATCATTATATAATTACCCTATCATTGCTATTTCAGTTGTGAGTCAGATGTGCAGAATCTCTTGGTTTACTCATTTACCATCAAGATGTGAGTAAATCTCAACAGGTGTGAAAAAAACTTATGAATTTTGTGAACCAACTCAATAAGCCCCTTCAAGAATTAATTACACTTTCTCCTACCCCATTGATGTTGTTCAATTTAAGCTTCAAATGCACATTTTGTGTAACTCCTGCATCATTCTAGGCCTACATCAAACACATCACTTCAACATGTTCTTGCCAGTTAAAAAAATCTTCCAGTGGTCTACGAAGAGATTAGAAATAACAAGAGGTGAAGTCCCTATTACGGTAGCACATGTAGCCAGTGCTGTCGCCAAGGGGGGGGGACAAGGGGCACATGACCCCAAAGATTGGCTATGCCTCCTTGGGTGCCCCCCTCAAATAAAATTTTGGGTATGAAAAAAAATTATGACAAACACACCATTCACGCACATGTTGATATAAACAAGAGGACCCACTATCACTTAATCACTCTAACATACAACTAAAATTGCACGAAACATTCTCAAAAGTGCAATTTGTGGCATGCTTCGTGTGCATCTAAAGTATTTGTTAGGCTGTATGAAGGAAAGCCTTATTGGGAGATGCAATCTATAGCTTTGCTTATTTCACCCTTTAATTTCAAAAGCTATGAGACAACTGTGGCCTTGAGTCCTCTCCCTTCAATGCAATTCCCACATGAATTATATACCTTTTAGCCAGATCTTATGTTCAAAATCTGTAAAAACATTGTGATTTTCGTTGTCTTTTCCAACGCATATCCAATAAAGCTCAGTGCAAACATTAAAATAATCTGCTGTTCCCATTCACCCCCATCATTAAATTGTTAGTGCAAGTAAGGCTAAACACAATGGTTAAATTGTGATTCAAGTTTCTATGACCTTCCAGTGGTGTAAACAGTGGGGAGGCCACTGGACCATGCTCCCCACCCTTAATGCCGATTTTTTTTTGTTCCTAAAAATACGTAAATTTTTTTAACACAAATTTCACTTAAAAAGGTAGCATATGTGGCGCCAGATTGCATGTAAGGACACCTAACATTTCAAAATTTTCAAAGGTGAGGGGGAACCCCTGTATGAAGTATATATGAAAATGGCCAACAACATGTATTGCATCTGAACTAAAGTGCCTTATGTCCAAATATTAAGTTTTGAGTAAATGAAGAAACAAACTTTTGCACAGGAATTGACCAATGGTCACTTAGTCCTAAAAATGACATAAACTACTAAAATGGGCAACTTTAGGTTCTTTAATGATTTCATAAGTATACAGTGGCAGTTTTGAAAACACAAGCAAAAAAAAATGTGCATTGCAAATCCACATTTAAAATGGAATCAAACTTTATTGGAAATCAAATGCAACTTTACAAAG
>WURT03011250.1:0-16377 GCA_009936505.3 Holothuria glaberrima | reverse complement strand
CCCAGTATGTGTCTATGGAATATGTCTTGAATTGTTGTATGCTTCATCGTAACAGTGTTGTATATGGCCAATATTGCGAAAAGCTGTTACAATAAAAAAAACTTAGACATGCAATGATGTCATCCTAGCGACTAAAAAAAACTAACCTTGCATGACACAACATTTGAGAACAAATATGACAATTTAAGCAATTTGCAACAAGAACTATTGAAACATTTTAACAGGCCATGTAGCTCTTCGAGAAAGCCTATAGGCCTAACTCATATTGTATGCAGAGTTGCATGTGTAGGATAGGTTGTAATGTGTACATACATGTAACACGTTAGGCAATAGAAAACATGCCATGCCTCTCTGAAGAAAAACGCCCCGTACAGGAAAACCTTTCCATTGAAACTGGCAAATATACTTCAGACTGTTCTTTGAGGATCTTTTGCACATGTCACGTTTATGTATAGGGGGTTCTTGACCAAATGAAGCATTCTGGATTCTTTAGACGATCAATCATGATAAGGTTATTGAGACATGCTGTCTACAGCATACAAAGCTGTAGCCTGCTTGCGAGATTGAAACATGACTTTTGGGACTAAAATCTCGCACCTCTGGAGCAGATACTTTACAAAAGTAAACCTACTCACAGCTTCCAAAAACTCTAATAGCTAGATTTTTTGAGCATGAGATAGCTTTTCCTGAAAAATGTTTACTTACCACAGGCAATCATTAATGTCGAACCGTGTAACAAGCTGACACTGACAGCTAGCTAGCTAGCTGACATTACGTACATACGTACATGCGTGCACTTTGCATGCAATATTGCTGTATAATACTGTATAATAAACAGTACGAAAAACCTCCGTTATGATGTCACTTCCATTGCGCGGAAGGAACGGGAGTAAAGGTCGTGGAAAGCTTTTATAGTTTCGATACTAAGTCATTCTTGTGTTTAACACAATTTGTATTCAAAAAAAAGAAAGGTGCACCATTTCTGCTGGAATTTTCAAAAAGGCAGAAAGTGAAATCGGGACAGAAAATGAAAAAAGCAGATTTCCGCTTAAAGGCAGAGTTTTCACACCCCTGTTCCTACCTCCCCAATGTATCCCCAGTCCCGGGAGGAATCTTGGGGAAAGATACTGAGAATCTTGTGAGAATGTATCTTTACAAAAAAATCAATATGGAACATTCTTTTTAGTTTTATATATATTTCAACTCATCATTTGGTGTTTCCAACTCATCAATGAAAATATCTTGAGCACTGGTGCAACTGATTTATGATATACTTTATGCCAGACATGGGCACCAAAATGGTTCAAAGAGCCAAAAATTTGGGGGCAGGATAGGTTGCATGAGAGTTTGCATGCAGACCTTTATTGTATTTCTTCTTTAAAAGAATGAATTGTTAAGGTAAGGTGATAACATTTCTGTTTGTGATGCTGGACTAGATAATATTTAAAAGAAAATATTGTGATTGAAATGCATCAGAATGGCATATTAAAAAAAAAATTAGCTTAAATCATTATTAAGCCATTCATTCTCACCACTAAACTCCAGCAATAGTTTTATTTCCTTAAAATATTATGCATTACAAGAGCTATAGAAGATATATCATTTTCATTTTTGAATGCTTGGGCCAACAAATCATTCTTACACAACAAATAACTGAATTTCTTTCTTTGAGAACCTTATTTCTTAAAAAGAAAGCTACTGGGACACTTCCTTCTTTTGAATTATCTTTCACTCGGTATATATTTAAATATTGGTTTCAAAAATATCTGTTAAACAGATACAATATTTCCCTTTAAGGTTCTACTGAAGTCAGATCCATATGGGCTGCATAGATGTAGTGATTTCAAATGTCAGATCTGCAGACTTACTGGGGTAATTGTGTTGTCTACCCGTACTTTAACAGACAAACAGAAGAAGCTGCAATATTCCAGTGCTTCCGATTCTCTCACCTTTTTACACATGAAGTTTTGATACTAGTTCTGTCTCAAGTGATTTGTATTTTTGAGTCACAACCTCATGTAAAAGACAAAGTATAGGTTAAATTATCAAAATTTTTGGGAGTGAAATTATTTGTGACACTTTCTACTTGCAACTACTGTAGCACAAAATGAGTTCAATATAATCAGTATTTCAAAAGAATTTTGCTAAGGGAACAAGGGAAAATTTGAACTGTCACATTTTTCAACATTATGAAGGGAGTCTGTTATTTTCATAGGCAGCAGGAGAAGAGGGAGACGGTTACACCTCTATGTTCCGAAGTCTCTATATTCCGAATGTGTGCATGAAGGACAGGGGTAGGATATGGGGGCTTGTTCTAACCTAACCTCACTGCAGACTTTTTGGAACATAGAGATGTCAGAACAAAGAGACGTCGGAATAGAGAGCTGTCCCCGAGAGGGGAGGGGGGTGAAATATTGTGGGGTTTTAAATGGGCACGGTGCACTAGATCAAAGGTACTGTATGCTAGATCCTAACCCTAACCATAATCGATTCCCAAACCCGAATCCTCCCCAAGATCTCAAGTCTATTCCTAAACCTAATTCTGTATCTAAACCCAATCCTAACCGCTCTTCAAACCCAAAGAAGAGTTTTGTCCAAAGAAATCTTCCATCTAGCGAACCTTCAGTTCAGTGAATCTTCCGTCTTATGTGCAGTTCCCTTTTTAATATTCAGACAGCATCCCGGATATTTGCTGAATCACATAGACTCCATGTGATTGGAGAAAAAACAAGAGTCTTACATTTTGGAAAGACACACAGGCAGCACAAATGTATTGCCTGTATATTCTAGCTTTATCAAAGGAAAATAAAAATAGAAGTACTGCATCTGCTGTAATCTCGCTATTTACAAGCTTTACTCTATGACATCTAAAGAGTTGCAATATTCTGCGAGATTAAGAACATGAGGAAGCGACCCAACATACTTCATGCACCATTTAATTTAGTCTCACATAAATATTCTGGGAGACCACAACATGTTTTTTCACTCTACTAATGAAGCATACAGCCTAATCATGTTAGGCTCTAAGAGACTTCATCTGCAATGATGAAAAGTAAGCTCCAAACAGTAAAACAAACGGCAGATTTATTACTTCCCTATCTGAAAACTAAAAATTTTGTAAGCATAAATCACATACGTTATACATTTTTTTAATTTTCCTCGCCATAAGCCCATTGTTTTTGATAATCTGGGAGACCAACACAGTTTTACATTTAGTGGCAGTTTCCTTAAAACTTCTCCAAAAATTAATAACCAGAATTAAAGAATTCATTATGGTACAGACTGAGTCTGTTTATTAATGAGTTACAGCTGGTAATCATGACTTCCAGCTAATTTCTGTGATTTATCATGGGCACTGTCACAGAATTCATAACGGAGCATGTGCGCATGATTGAAATCTCGATGTCATGCCAAAACTCTGTCATTTGATCAAGACCGTGGAGAAACTTTATGCATTCTCCTGACAGATTTATATAAATCCACACAGCTGAACCACTTCCAAACAAAAACAACAAATCATGAAGTAAAGGAGAAAGGTCATGGTACGGTGACGAGGTGACAGAATTTTTTTTCTTTTTCCATGCACGTGCCTTTTTCTCAACAAAGCTAGGTTCACCAAAGGTGGAAGCTTTTTTCAAGATAAGGGAAGAGAGGATGGCCAAATGTCCCCAAACTTTTAATATTCCATTCATTTGCAAAGACTTTTACTGATCATAACAAATACTGCTTTGTTTTAAAGTATGCTATAACTTAGAAGAGTATAGTATTCACTGAAAGACTGCTTAAAGGGGCTTATTGAGTTGGTTCATAAAATTCATGATTTTTTTCACACCTGTTGAATTTTACTCGAATCTTGATGCTACATGATCAAACTAAGAGATTCTGCACATTTGACTCACAACTGAAATGCCAATAATAGGGTAATTAATGATTAAAATCCTTTATTACAAATTCGTGACCTGCAACCCCTGTCCACAAAAACTGCAGTATCTCACATTTTCTGTAACTACAGGAAGTGATACTAAGTACTGAGGCTAATTAGAAGCATTGTCATGCAATGATTATCTTCAAACTTGTCACAAAGATAATCAATATCAACTCAATGAGCCCCTTTAACTTTATAAGTAACACAAATGGAGGGCAGCACAAGCATATTTTAGTTTTTTACTAGTCAGGATCAAGCTTGTCATTTTCATATGCCATGGCTTAAAATGAATGATATACTCATGTACTGTAATAAAGTAGTGTAATGGCAGAGTGCTTAAAGGACACATACAGTCACATGACTTTTAATTAGAATGCCCCGGTATCCTAATTTTGGCCATTTTGAAACTTGTGACAGAATATTTTAGTCTCTGAAATGTGTTTAATTCTTGCCAGATAGCTCTACAACTTTTCTTTTATAAGCCATGCTTTTGTTCTGACACATGGAAAATTCTTGTAAGGAAAATAATTAAGATTTGTAATATTCAATTAATGTTTCAAAATGTAATTGAAGTGACCAATTTTTCCCTTTAAAAACAAAATTTTGTACACTCTCTTTCTTACAGTTTTCCTCTGTTAATTGCTTTAATTTCAAGAACATTCCTAAGTGGATCATTTTGAAAAAAAAAAAAAAAAAAAAATAAAAAACAATTTCTGAAGACTTAAGTGATATGAATACTAATGAGTAAGTGACTGGGGCAGCCCCCGGTTACCTATGCTGAGTAGTTGCAATAAAATCAGATGGCCTTCCAAGATTTAGTTTCCTCCATATTATGTGGCTGAACAGTACAACAACTTCAGACACATATTGATTAAACTAATCCTATTAGCTGGAGTTCTGCCTGAATGAGAAAACAGAAAGGAGCATGGTACTATAAAGGTGACATTTTTAATTTTATAAATTTTTTAATATGGGTAGTAGATGCCAAGGGAAATAGTATATAGTAATCTGACTCTTGATCACTGTTTTTAATACAAGCAAATTTAATCAATACTTTTTGTCTTGACTCGATTCTGTTACAGATAATCTGTCTTATTTGTTGTTACAGTTGCATGTTTTCATCTGTTTATATGTAACTATATATATATATATACGTATACATATATATATATAAGTAAATATGTAAATAATCTGAAATAAATAGAAATCGCTTGCATTCCCAGAGCATCGTGTAATGTGAAAATGAGTAAATGAAATCAACCTCAGCGAAATATATATATGCTACATTGAAAATGAATGTAGAACAGCTGGGGAAAAGAGATTGATCAGGGTAAGGGACCTAGCAGCCAGAGGCAATGCAAATCCCTGACACTGCTGTGGCCAGGAAGATGAAGGAGGTGGAGGTGGCATTTGAAGTGATGAAGCTTTGCAACCTGGAGGTCATGGGTTCAATCGGCTGTGTCAAAGTAAGGTGGGCTTTGCAACCAAGAGCAACCTATGGGGGTTTTCCCTTCTGGACTGGCATTTCAAAAAAAAAAAAAAAACAAAAAAGAAAAAAACAAATTTGACCTAAATTGTGAGTTGGTTAGCTAACTGAAGTGAAACTGTAATTTAGAGAAGGTGTTCCCTTCCCTTTGAAAATTTGAAAATTTTTACTGATTGTAGGGCCTATGAAGCGAGATAGTGTTTAAAGGGTAAATGCAGTCACCCCAATCAAAGTTAGTACGCCCCATCACTCTGGTTCATGAATGGCCTATTTTGATAATGCGACAATATTTTTGTTAGTGAATTGTGAAATTCAAGGAGAATTTCTCCTTGCTTTACCTATTTTTTGTAGTTGTTATGTTCAAAACATCTTCAGAGGTGCTTGTAAATGCTAGAGGAGATTTGCAAGAGTTTGCTGATTTTTCAAAGCAAATCTTGAGGCGACTGCCTATTGTCTTTCATCATCATTTTTTCATTGAATTGGTACTCCACTACTGTAATTTGTTATGTTAAAAACTATTCAGTGGTATATTTTGAAAGGGGAATGCCCCCCCCCAAATGTCCACTATGGCTACATGCCTGATTGCCAGTGATACTACATAGTTCCAAGGTACATGGGGACTGCCAATAAGTGTAACAGAAGTAAGTAGAAGCAAAACAGATTGTGTGTGTTTTATGGTAGCAACATTTTTCAGAATATATCAGTCTTTAAGTCTTTGCACAGCACATTACCATTGTCAGTATAGACTCACAGAGACCACGACCATTTTTCCATAGACACCCAAAATAAACCTCCATCCAATTTACGACATGCCTTCCAGCTGCATTTGTTACAGATGTTGGTCATACATGTAAGATGGATTTAAACTTTACTAAAAGCTCATGAACAAATTAATAACATGAAACAAATACAGACAAAAAAGAAAAAAATCAGTGCAGTGTAAAAATTCAAATAAAATTATGTAAAATTATGAAGATATTTTAAAAAGCCTGAACAGACAGAGATAGAAAAGTTGACTTGGGTTTAATTTGAGAGTTTTGGGGCAATTACTTGACCTCAGTGAGAAGGCAAGTACGTACTTCTTTATCTCTAATTCCCTGGGAGATTAAGCTTGAGGATTTCGTAGAATACTTAACGAGCAGTAAAATTAAATGAACTGTACTTTTTAACTTTGCAAAGATCCGTTCTTGAATATCTGATCCAAATCTGATCTCTTTCTCGAATTGAGACTGTAACCTTGCACTGAATAAGGGACTGACATCACGTTCTCTCCAAAGTCGAAGCACTTTCTTTAGGAAGAGATTCACATGAGTGGTTTGAATTCACTTATAATCAGTTTGGTGCTATGAACAAAAGACCCCAGGGAGTATTCCCTTCTTAATCCCAGAAGATTACTTACAACAAATACTTACAAATGAGATATTGAAAAGTAAAATTCACAAGAACTCTATTCAGAGTGTGGTACAACATGATTTCCAAAATGTCCTTGCCTCTTTTTTGAGAAGTTGAATGTATTTTCAATTTGTAGCAAATTAATGGTACTTAAAGTTTGTAACTATAATTAACTTAAAAGAATTATCTCTAAGTGGAGTTCTTTTGCACTATTAGAATAAGTATAGGGAAATGGTTTAAAGGAATAACTTAACTTTTTGCAGAAAAGTACAACAGGCTTCGATGAAAAATGGAGTGAACTTCGTTCCCTAGCGAATGGTCCTAAAAGCCAGATTAGGGGGAGCAATGGCCAGCAGTTTTTTTTTCTTAAAAACTTCTTAAACGTATGGAAGCATTCCATTAATAGAAAATTAATTCTATTTTAATAAGATACGGAAGGATGGTCAACTTTTGGCTCATCAGCCACTGGGATTTAAACCTTCCACTTTAGAGAAGAAAACAACTTGAAAGTATACATCATGTGACTCTGGGACATAAAACTTTATTCCTAAAATACAAAATAGATAATGAAAACTAACAAATATCACAGATGACAGGGTTAATAACACTTGCAATAGTCTTCTTTTTAAGAAAGTTTGAAAATTTGGGGTTTTTCTTAAAGAAAATTTGTAAATTATCTTTTTATCAAAGAAATTTTGAAAAATTTTGACATTGAATGAAGAAATGTTGAAAAATTTTGATCTTTATTGAAGAATCTGCCATTCCCTATAACAGCAGAATCAAGCTATTTGCTGGGGGGGGGGGGAGGGGGGGCTGGCAGGATTACACATAGGTAGCTGTTCAAGACTGGGGGTCTGAACCTTGTTTCGGATTGTCGTCATGGGAGAGGGGTCTACAAAGGGGAGGGGGTGTCAGCCTCCCCTTTGGAAATTTGAGGGTACCTTAGATGCAATTTGGTGCACCATTTTGGACAAATGTTAAGGTAAATTACTGCAAATTTTTGACATTTCTTACAGAAGAGACAAATAAGGGGGTTCGTCCTCGGATCTAGGAGGGAGGCGGAAGCACAGTTCCGCCCACCACATTTCTGTTCAAAAATTTTAATTCAAATCCTAACCACTTCTAACCTAAAGTAGCTTTTCTTCAAAGGGGATCCTTGCTCTATGGAACCTTCGATCTATCAGTGAACCTTCGGTCTAGTGGGCAGTCCCCACTCAAACTGTTCCCCAGCATTTTCACCAGGTCTGTCAAAATCAGAAATGACCAGTAGTCTATAGGGGTGTTTCACTGATGTCACACGATTACACGTCTCTTTGTTGTTGGACATTCTGTTGGTCAAGCTTCCAATGTGTCACAGTAGTTATGCTGTGTGCATGTGGTGTATATATGCTTACTGCACATGTGCTGTGCCCCATACTGCCGGGCAATCCCAATCGCTTGTAGTCACATGACATAGGCCTACCTCTATACATGTCAGGAACTGCATCCAATTTTTGAACAATTTAAAATCCAACTGAAACTAATTTAAATCATATTGACATGCCTCACATTTCTCTGTGACTGCTTGATTTTCATTGCATTTTCTCCTTCATTGGTTTTATGGTTCTGCTTTCAATGCTTTGTTTGTTTATCATATTCCCTCAGGAAAAATAGTTCAAGAATTTGCGTGTTTTAAAGGCTCTTCTTAGCACCGTTACAATATAACCATTTTGCTTTATTATTTGCTATAACAGTATCAACCAAATTAATGTCATTGGTAAGGAAAGGGAGAATTTCAAGATCATATTTCAGTGAAATTTGAAGAAAAAATAAAATTAAAAAAGAAAACTATAAAATGTGATTATAAGTATGTACCTATGTAGAAGATATTTCTCTGTCTATACAATTCAAGTATCTATGGACTGTGTAATAGATGGGCCTGTAAATAACATTGAGTCTTGTTTACAGACAAAAATGTGGAGAAGTAATAATAATTACAATTAAGTTTCAATCTAATTGCTTCTTTTCTCTAAAGTATAATACCAGTTCAAAACTCTGGATGGTTATCTTCAGCAGTGCTCCTCAATGCTGGATCAGTAAACCCTTAATTATGTAAAAATTGTTTGGGGATTCATGAGGGCAAAGGGGTCCACTGGGGTCCATGAAAAAATTGGGAGGCTGGCCACAAAAGCTGAAATGGTCTGTGAATAATTGAACAAGTGGTATCCTTGGGGTAAGAAGTTTGACTACCAAGACTGTATTCTTTAAAGGGAAATATTGCGTTTAAAATGCACCAACATGGCATACACAGAAATACCTTTAACCATTATTTAACCATTCAGTCTCACCAATAAACTCTAGCAATAACTTGATCTCCTCAAAATATTATACATTTCCAAGATTTATGGTTGTTGCATCATTTGAATTTTCGAAAGTTTGGGTGAACAAATTATGTTTGCGAAACAAATATGTGGATTTCTTCCTGTGAGAGCCTCATTTTTTGAGAAAGGAGCTACCCATTACGTGAAATTGCCCTTACTCAAATCGCCTACCACTTTACAGTGCAAAACCCGACCTCTGGTTGAAAAGTCGGGATTTTTACTTAAGGTTCGCACCTACGGATTATAGTCTAAAATTTTGAAAAATCAATAAAAAATATTAGAAAACCTGATAAGAGTCCCAGTGGCTATAACCTATAAATGCGAACATCAAGTAAAATCCCGACTTGTCGGCCAGAGGTCAGGTTTTGCACTGTTCAGTGGTAGGCGATTTGAGTTAGGGCGATATCACGTAATGCCGTACTGCCTCATTTTGAATTGTCTACCACTCTGTATCTATTAATATTGGTTTAAAAGTATGATAATTTTCCGTAATACAAATGCAATATTTCCCTTTGATACTTATTAGATGAGTAGTTCATCAAATTGTTGTACAATATTAATTATCTATGAGCATCCCTCAACATTTTACCTTATCCCAGAGGGTCTGGAAAAAGGTTGACAACCAAGAGTTTACAGCAAAAAATGTGCATAGGTTGATCTACACCAAATATTACAAGCCAGATGGTGATATCTTATGAGAAATCTGGTGTTTTTCTTGGGGAGAGGATATGATCAAATTACTCTGCAGATAAAACCCCTTGGTACAAGATCCAGTTCACAACTCATGACTGGTGTCGTTCAAAACACATTAAACTGCTTTTCAGGAGAACATTGTAACATAATTTCCCTGTAAAAGTAGAACATCAGTTAGGTCAAATTTGAAAGGAATTTTTGAAAATCAAATCTATCATAAGAATTCATAATCATAAAAAGACATATGCTTTAATTCTATTTGTGAGTGTCTGCAAAATTACCAACCTCAGGAAAGTTTCAACTGTTTCCCAGGTAATCAAGCTGTTAGATCACTATTTTTAGAGTAAATTCTAATATTTGTAACACATAAAGCTTCCAAAAATAGTATGAAACTGGAAAAAAGAGATTTTCTTGTGATGGTTCGACATAGATGAAGGTATAAATTACAATCTTGGATACTTTACAGATCTGTAGAATATAAAGAAAGTATCCTTCTGATTCCCTCTGGAAATAATCAGGCTGCTTATATCAAATTGGATCACCAACTGCTGTAAAAATCAACAGAATTTCCTGACTTCTTGCTTCGGGACATTGATTATTGGATAACTTAATCTGGGGAAAAGTCTCATGGACAATTTTACAACTGACAACGAGAAATGTTTCTAAAGTAAAATCAGATACAAATATACAAATAAAATAGGTTAAAAGTGAACCAGTAGCTATGCAAAGGGTCCAACGAACAGCACTAAGGTTATTTGGGTTCATATACTATATTGTGGTAAATAACCATTTGGTTGTGAATGTCGGGTACTTGAAGAAGGAACCTTTTTATATGGAAGTACTACCTCAGATGTTCTTAAGAGAAAATAATGCTTGTGTATAAAGAAAAATTACGTATTTCAGTAATCCATCTTAAATTTTCTAATTTTGTGAGAAATGTAGGGTCAAGGAATTAATCAGACTGTACAAATTCTAAAGCTAAGGTGAAAAATGACCTCCATGTGTGGCACTTTGTTTCAGTTCCTAATTATCCCCCTCTCCCCCCCCCCCAAAAAAAAAAATAAAAAAAATAGATCTTGAAGTCATTTTCATTACATACTGGAAAATGGAAATTCCAGAAATTTGTGTGCACTCATGTTGAAATGATTAAGTAGCTTACATCTTGATCTAAAGCATATTACAGGAAACTTTTGACACATTGCGGGGAGAATAAGTAGGTTATTTCACCAAACGTTTTAATGGTTTTTATTACCACATGTGAATTACATTATTCATAATTGAAGAATATGCCTCTTAGCTGCATGAGTAAAGTACATCAATACAGCTTTCTTTGAAAGTGCTAGTGTTGTTATTGGTAACATATTACGCCAAAAAACAAACCTTTTGCTTTTGGTAAACGATCATCTTTATTTCCCCTTGGGATAAGTTGACATGCAGTTTTATTGTGGCCATGAGGCAGAGATACATGTTACAACATGGCCAATGACTTTTAAATCTTGCTATGAAACAAGGATTACTTGAAGCAAGCATTCTGTTAGTTATAAAGGGCATGATCCATAAAATATTACTATGTTATTGAGCAGTAGATGGGACGGTCTTTTTGTGTAACAGGTGTGGTGACGAGAGGTAAAAATAGATATGTTGTCCCGCATTACCAGCAAATAACAAGAATAGAGAATTTGCTGGAGGAAAAAGTTCAGTGTTTTGTGAAAGTAAAGTAAGGAGAGAAAAACTGTACAACAAATAGCATCTTCACCTGATATGAATATTAAAATACCTTGATTTTTTTCCAGTTTATGAGTTAGTTGAGTAGTAGCCACTTTCTAAATATGATGACTTGTGACAAGTATAATCTGACAATTTAGGTTAAAGTTTCCATACCAGAGTTTGGTCCAATCTTTCATCTGTATCAGTCTACTTGATTAAATACAGCTCAAATTATAATTATCAGGCATCATCAGTGCAGTACCCTCCCGCTTAATGAAACAAACATTACAATGGTTGTCGACTTTCAATGTCACTTCATTACAATAAGAATAATACCTCCCCTTCTAAGCTTGCATTGCAATGTTATAGGTTAACTCTTAGGCTACAGGCATTGGGCTTTCTGCCACTGACAGAGAGGCAAGCCAGATAATATCACAATTTCAGGTAGACTGACCTGCAAAACTGGGATATTTTCCTGCTTTATACCCTAATGTTCCAACACATTTATTTTCCGACCAGGGAGTTGCTATGAACAAGTGAGTCTATGACATTACAGGCCTTGATTTTAAAAATATTGTATGGTTGTCCATTGGACAAACTGTCTGACATTTTTTGGTTGTCCACAAGAAAATTAAGTTGTCCAAAAATAATGGACAATGGACAACCAACCCTGTACTGTTTGGTTGTCTCTCACAAATTTTGGACAACCAGACGGCTGTTAAAATCGAGCCCTGTATTATAGCATTTGATCCATTACCAGGTCATGTCATGGGCTGACTTAAAGGGAAAATGCAGTCCCCCAATTTTAAATCCTAAGTCAGAAATGGCTCCTATCAGTCATGTGACAATATTTTTGTTACTTATTTGTCAAATTCATGCACAATAACAGGCTTTGGTCTACTTTTACTATTCAATATTTTTCTTCAGAAACATATTATGAAAGATACTTGTCACCAAAATATGAGGCAATTAATCTATAGTGATAAAGCACATTTTTAAAAATAAACTTGTAGCAACTGTTTACTCCTTTTAAAGGCAATTTACTGCCTTGTGAATCATATAACCGAGGATTTTATCTTGCTAAAATCTGAACTGTTTCTCTTCCTTATAAAATTTACCAACTTGCTGGCATTTCGTGTCTCAAGTTCTCTTGAAAACATTGATACATTTAAACATTAAAAAAAAAAATTAATGAAATTGCATCTAGCTACGCCATTGCATCTTAATACAGCATTAGATGTATGTCAAATCCTAAGTCTTCACTTAAATTCTTTTTCTTTCCTAAAATGAAAGACACTTAAAGTTACAGACACTGAACTAATAAACAGACAGGCTACCTTTAATGTCATGAGGTCAACACACATAATGTAAGAGCCAGCAATTCTGAAAACTAAGCTGAAGGTAAATGTCATCAAGTTTATGTGGCAATGCCGGCAAATGCAAATCCTTCCGACTGCTTGCTATAACATGGGACTTCTTTAAGGTTAATGTACACAAAGTCTGTCCAAATCGCTGAAATCTCAGGTGAGTAAATATCAGTGTTCTCATGTTGATGAGATAATAAAATTACAGACTTTTTCAAGACAGTGCTAGATGACCATTTTCAAAAGTCAAGAATAAAAAAAAAAAACTGAAGGGAGAATATTTGAACTTTCTCAGGCTGTATAAATCTCTCATGAACATTTTTATAAACTAGCCACCTGTATGCCACATAGACTGCAGCATCAGTCCCGCAGAATCTAGGTTCCAAAGTCGCAGCCACACTATGCACTAAAATGCCTCGCAGAAGATTTCGGGAGGGATTGTGTCCCCAAATTTTATAAAGGAAACAAGTTGCTAAATGGAATCCTAGCTATTGTATAAGAATTAAAAGTAAAAACTTAACTAAAAGTGGCCCTTGGGCAAAACCTTAATTTGGAAACCCCTGCTTCTGAATATATAGAATGCATTCACTTATTAAATTCATGCAAGGGTAGAAATCCCAAGAAGGATAGATGAGATACATCACCCCCACTTTTTGACAATGGCCAATTTTTCTTCAAATTGGGTGAAAACAAGGTTCTCCCAAATGGGGGAATCTCCCAAACTGGTAAGGTTTCCAGTTTTCAAGACCACATGGTAGTTTTTCCAGCCCAATGGCCACAAATTCAGGGCCTTTTAAGATCTTTCCAAAATTACAGTCTTTTTCCAGGTTTTTCTATTTTCCCTCCTATGTAGCAACTCAGCTGAAACATGCATCCTTCAAATACACTGCATTCGTCCCATTGTATAATTTATGCCAGAGTTAGTTGTTGACAACAATGATTTCATTCAAGGTTTTACAATGCCCAAAGAGTGACAGACAATTTTTAGATGATGGCTTCCACCTATGTGTGGTTATGCACATTTCTCCGCTCAACCATCGTCTTCAAACATTAACAATTTTAAGGGATGCATTAGTTACAAAGGCCTTATGGTTGAATAATGTTAAGCCAATATACTGTGTACAACATATTTAAAACCTATTGAATTAAACTGTTACAAAATATAGGTACATCCACTATTTTATATAAAGTTAACAAATTTCAGCAGTTTACATAGACTGAGAAATGATATCAGTCAATATGGCCGGGAGTTGCACCACAGACAATTGTTTTTCAACTGCTGTAAAATTTCATGTTCATGGTAATTTTTCACATGAGGTCCCTTTTTCGTGTTCTACTCAACTGGATTGTTGCTAGCAAATCTAGTGACTACACAGATCCCTTGTTAGTGTTATGGGGGATGGGGGAGTTCCTCAGCCCTTTGGTTCTGACTGCCATGAAGGAGGAGCAAGATCTACAGTAGACTTGCAGTATATGTTTGTTGAATAGTTTCCACAAAATCCCCCAAACTCGTCTGGTTTGGGAGTCTATGAGCTCTGATACTTACCTATTTACATATGTATACCATTGTTGCCTGCACTGGCATACGCAGGGGGACCATTGGGCCATGGCCCTCCTCACGGATGCCAATTTTTTTTTTTTTTAGATCCTAAAAATATGTAATGTTTTAACGCAAATTTTACTTCAAAAGGTAGCATATGTGGCACCAGATTCCATGTAAGGACACCTAATTTTTCAAAATTTTTAAAGGGGAGGGGGTTGTCTCCCCATTGCCCCCTCACTGATGCTAATTTTTTTTAGTTTCTAAAAATACACAAATTTTGAAACACAAATTTTACTTCAAAAGATAGCATATGTGGCACCAGATTGCACCTAAGGACACCTAATTTTTCAAAAATTTTTAAAGGTGAGGGGTAACCCCCTTCCCTTAGACCCCCCCAGGCTGGCGATCACTGATGCCCTTTTTCTTTTAGTTCCTAAGAATATGCAAATTTTGTAACACAAATCTTACTTTAAAAAGGTAGCACATGTGGCACCAGATTGCATGTAAGGACAACAAATTTTTCAAAAATTTTCAAAGAGGAGGGGTGTCCCACCATAGACCCCCTCACTGAGGCCAATTTTATTTTAGTTCCTAAAAATACGTCAATTTTCTAACACAAATTTTACTTCAAAAGGTAGCATGTGTGGCACCAGATTGTATTTAAGGACACCTAATTTTTCGAAAATTTTCAAACCCCTCCCCCAGGCCGGCTATACTGCATGCCCCCCCCCTGAGAGAAATCCTGTGTACACCACTGGTTGCCTGCAATAACCGTCTGGCAAACCAATCACACCACGGGATTCCATATGACCAAACTTTCTTCTCCATTTTGCCTTCTCCCTGTTAACATGTTCATTAACACCACAAAACTACACTACTGGTTTAAGAGTCAATGAGCTCACTGCTATACTGGCATCCTCTTTACACGTGTACTCCCAAATTCCCTGTGCAATTTTTGTCTAACAAAAACTAAAAACAGAGTGGGATACCCCTACCCTGTATCTTTCAGCTGCCTATATCAAGGCAGTAAAGATCGAGTGAAATAGGCTCAGCATATAACGAGGTTCTTCACTGACATCACAAATATGTGTGACATGGGAAAGTCAGAAATGTTGGATGTGAAACCTATATTGAGCGCAAAACATGTCAGATACATACTCACTAAACACAAAAGTATATGTTAAAATGTGACTGTTTAATAAAATAAAACAAAGAGGGCTTAATTAATTAACCCTGTTACAATCCCTTACTTATGCAATGTACCAGGAACATATGGATTCAATATAATGCCTCAGAGAAGTCTTTTCTGGGATTTTAATATCATTTAGGGCTGTGCTCTTCTTTCCTAAACATTTTAAAGGGAAAATGCAGTCCCCCTAATTTGAAGTAGTGTACCCAGGTACACTAGTTCAGGAATGGCTCATATCAATCATGTGACAATATTTTTGTTACTTATTTCCTAAATTTATGCAGAATAACTCATTTCTCTACCCTCAATATTCAATGATTTTACACAGGAACATTACCAAAATACTTGTGACAGAAATAAGAGGAGATCTGTAAGATTTAGTAAATTTTTGAAAATAAACTTGGGGTATTGCTTTCTCCCTTTAAGCTTTGATTGTTGATTTGTGTACACAGAATACTACTAGTTGCACACACAAATATTGACACCCAATGTGGTGGTACAAGTATAAGGAAAACTATGACGTAGATAAAACTAGGATATCAATAGAGCGCCATCTAGTAGTAAGAATTGATTGCGAGTGATCATTTCACAGTAGATGGACTGTCCAATAGTTTTTTAATAGGGGAGTTAAGTAGGAGCAAAGTAATAATAATAATAATAATAATAATTATAGTTCTTATATAGCGCTTAATCCAATTGCTTGGAAGCATAGTTCAAA
>WURT03011239.1:0-16380 GCA_009936505.3 Holothuria glaberrima | reverse complement strand
TGCTCATTGTGCTGTACGTTAATGTTTCACATACATACGTTTGTGTCAGGTACTGTAAATGACTTAATATACATAGTCCAACAGCTCTGCTTGACATGAATGTGGTAGTTGAGGTTGCATTCCTCAAAATTCCATCAAAAAATAACTTTACTACAGGGGACCTGTAGAATAGTCATCATTTTTTTAAAAAATAGGGGTGGGCTTTTTTACCCCAAGACCTGGCTAAAAACGCCACACTTTTGTTTCCTGAAGTCTGCAAGGAGTACAAAGATAGTTACGAAAAACCTCAAAATCGGGCGTTTCTACCCCAGTTTACCCTATATTGCAGGAAATGGCACAAGTGTTCCCAGGCCTCCCTGGTCTATGCCGTTGGGTTCACCAGCTAAAAAATTCGTCCGACCGCTGCTTTCGCTGGGTTGATGGGGTCGGGGCGGACGAATTCTGGTACAAATCTGGTAGTAACCGGGTGTGCAGGGTGTATTTGCGGCGGGCGGAGTTTTCCTTTTCGGAGGTTATTGCTGGGGGTAAGAGTCCTAGGGGGTAGTTGTCCAGATGCTACTTGTCCGGGTGGGGGGTAATTGTCCGGTGGGTAATTGTACTCGGGGGTATTTGTCCATGGGGTGTATGTCCGGGGGTACTTATCCTCGGAGGTATTCGTCCTCGGGTGTTTTTGTCCGGTGGGTAGTTGTCCGGGCGGTATTTGACCGGGTAGTATAAGACGGGGGGGGGGGGTGAATGTCCGGGTGGTGTTTGACCGTGGGGTATTTGTCTGGCAACCTTCATTTCAATTGAATTTCATTGCGTATGAATAAATAATGGTTTAAAAGATACCAGAATTTTCGTGTCAAAAACAATATTTACTTTACTATTCTTACCTTTACGTTTTTTAATGATGAGTCCACAAACAACGATGACAATACATAACATGACTACGGCAATAGGAATTATGAACACAACGCTGAAATGTCTTTCTTGCGCCACCTGTTGTGTTGCTGTGATATTCTCCGTAATATCTTTTTTGGTACAAGAAAATTAATAATTTTTTGTCATTTTTTGTTTAAATGGTGACATCGGTAATCGTGAGATTGTTTGTGTGTTTATAATTGCACAGCTTGTATGTCAGGTCTACGAATGCGTATCAGGAACCATCACCAAAATTTCCATGTTTCAATGGAAAGAAACATGCCAAAACAAAAATGATTTAAAGACGTTTTGGCCGTGGAATCTTTTCAAAACATTTTGTACAAAAATTAAAGACAGCTTTATAGGATTATTAAAGAGTCAAGATACGGTTTTACTAATCCTATTTTCATTCTGTCTAGATTTACAAACATAACGATGCTGGTGCAATACAAATATCTATACACAAAAGTTATATAACGAATTCAAACAAAATGTGGAAATATAGTCTTTCAGAAGAACGTGAAAGAATCTCCTCGTATAAGAATAAATTTGTAAAAGTAATTACTTCCTAGTCTGCAGTAGAAACAAGGACGCAACACGTGGAGTTACAAAACTGATTTCTCTCACCTTCTGTACATACACTGCAGATATTTTGCTGAAATTCGTTAACATACTGATATGCAAATAATGACGAAAACATTTTTTCCTTTAACCCTGTGACCTTTCATATATGACGCCTTCAACACACATGCACAAAGTTTTATAGTCAGGTAGGCTTACTAATCAACTAAATTTGAACTTCGTCAGACTTAGGGTGTAGGAGTTGCGTGGGAAAATCTTTTCCGAAATTTAGGTCATATCGACCTCTGAAATGTATTCAATATTTATCTTAAAACTCATTTTTTCCCTTAAAACTCATTTAAGCCTTCTTACATTTGACCCCTTACAATTATTAACATGCCTAGCTATCTCGAAACCTTACCCGAATTTTTCTGAAAGTCCGTCTTCAGATTGAGGTAAGTGCCACCTGGGATGGTCATTGATGCTCTAATTTCCCCTACCCGGCGGTGCATCTGTGATTTTTAAAAGACTGGTTACCCATAGCAAATACCCTTTGAATATTTTTCTAACCCACCCAAAGATGTACGTCTACCTGATTGTTCTGTTTATATACATTTGAGTGATTCCAAAAAACATATAATCATTAATGACCATTCCACGTGGCACTTATCTCAATCTCATGCCCGGTATGAAGGTCTAGGTACGGACATTTCATTGTATTGTTTTGCACCTTTTTCGGTATTAAGATGGGCCAGGGGTATCGGTATGCACATTCAGCTATGCAATTAATTAACTTGCGATAAGAGGGAATGTTTACACAGGTAGGCCTATGGAAATGAACTTGAGATGATGAACATCGTGTAATGATCTTTAACTATTAATAAATTGTAATTTTGGGCTTGAAAAGTAAGTTTTTCTAACAAATTTCTCATTAGTAAACTTTTCGTTTGACGCTAGCTGGGTGATTCAGAAGTAAGGCCTTGGACCACTAGTGGCCTTTATTTGTCTGGAGACATGAAATAAAATAATTTCAAGTCAAAATAGGACAAATGAATAAGTTTACTGAACACAATTACATTTTCCAATGGCATAGTCAAGATTTAGTCAAATTTCGTACCTCTTTCCCCTCTAAAGACCTCAAAAGTCACGTGATTCACATAATTTATATATCAATCGAAATATAATTTTTAGCCAATAATTGGAGAGATCGTTTGTTACTCTCGCGTCTCTAGATAAAAAATAATTGCCACATTTTACTTTCCCCTACCCGAAAATTTCTGATTTTTCGGCACCCTGGCTGTTGGCAGATACCCCGCTATATTTCTCCAACCCACCCGAAGATACCCATATACCTGATTTTTTTTTCTGTTCATAGACATGTTAGGGAATCGAAACAACATGGAAGCATTAATGAACATTCCAGGTGATACCTACCTCAAGCTGAAGCCTGACTTAGAGTGACAGTAAAGATTGCACTGACCTTTAATAACGAAAACCAAGTCTACTTTCGTAGATGAACCAAGTACATCGGAAGTCATTCCTTGAACTTTACATTGTAGAGTTACTCGGTTAAATGAGCCGTCTTCCACATGAATCGTCGAGGTGAGGGATATATCATATGTTCCACCGTTGTCTTTAACAATGAATTGTTGATTTGTGAAAGAGATTAAATCTGCATCATCGTTGTAAAGAGTCTGCCATGCAAGCTCAACCAGGGGACGTATACCTCTTAATGTGCACGTCAGACTACGTTCGTACGCAACTTCTAACACACAGTACCGCTGATGGTCGCATCCTTGTATAACTGGATAGGCCGGAGTGGGATACACTTGAAAGGAAGAAATGTATAGGATGAACCCAAAATCCGTGTATTACTCTAAGGACACCACTTTAGAGACAATATTCCTTCTGCAGAGGTGGTTTAAAAATACTTTCGCTATGGTAAATGCCTTGAAATAGGTATAAAATTGCCATTATTTAAAATGGAGGGCCAAAGTATTTCAAATTTTTAAATAAAAGTCCAAAAAATGGCTCTATACTACAACTCTCTAAGTGAACTCTGTTGTTGTGCACTATGCACTGTTGTTTTTTCACCTTTCAGATTAAACCCATGATTCACACATTCAGTTACTTACAGTTTTTTTTGTGATAAATGGACGTAAATACCTCACTCTTACTCAAAAGATTACCACTCTCAAATGTTGTCTTATTGCAATTCATTTGTCTACCTAATAGCACATTTAAAACATTGTCGAGTACACTGTCGTTCGAAACGTCTGAGGGTGTGGCACGTTTTAGCCACACCTGTTTACTTAGTATTCAAGAATGAGTTCGTTCTAGATGATACATTCATATACTGCCTCTGCTAATTCGAATACAAACTTACCGACCACCACAACTTCGTAAAGATTGATCCTCTCCCATGTACCATTGCCAATTAAACAGAAATATAAGCCTTCGTCTGTAATCTCCATTCGAGGAACTCTAAGCGAACCGTTAACTCCCAAAATAGCACTGTCGGTAACTATTCTTGTAAATGGTTCGCCAATATACACTGAATACAGTAAAACTTCTGGCTCTGAACTGCTTTCTAAACGTGCCCTTTTCCAAACTAAGAAACCCATATCATTGTTTGGGCACAGTAGTTCCATTTCCATATAACGTTCAATGTATTGTACAGTTTTCTCTTGTGACGGCAAATCAATTTTCTCATTTTGAATTAAGGCGAAAGAATAATTTTTGTCCAACATCCCTGGTGGACTGGATGCTTTACAAACGAGAAGCGCCAGTAGTGATGAGTATTGAAACACATCTACTGTGGTAACTCGTGATGTGTATCCTATGCCATCAGGCTTATTGGTATTATTAGTGACAATTTGTTTGTCACCTTTTACTGTTCTAATCATCAAACTTAAGTTAATTTTAGGCCGGGCATGACGTATCGAACATTGCTGGGAGGGCTGTTCCATCACAACGTAGCAAGTCTGGTTGAACCCTCCACATGAAGAAATGGAAGGAAACTGTGAAGTTGGTCGCACTGTGAAAGGGTCATGAAATCATAAAATCGGTTTGCCATCGTCGACATATTATAAGACAACTACACATATTTTCTCTACATGAAAATATTCTATATGCAAATCAATGTAAAGCAGTCTTTTTGAAATATCTAAGACAACAACAGCAGCCACAACAACTAAAATCAAGTTGAACCTTAGAACAAATCATAGGCATGTTAAACGCGGGCAAGGTGGCCAGAACCTCGTATTCAGAAAGACAGTTCTCTTTTGTTGACAAATTATGCTGTTTTCGAGCACAACTGTTTTGTTAAATTGCAAGTAAAAATCGGAAGTAAAATAATTAGCCTTTTATTAAAAGTAGTCCAGTGGGCTTGCTTGCAAAAAGGCAAATAATAACACCAAATAAGGAGCAAATCGCTATCTACAACTAGGTTAAAGCTGATAAGAAGAGTTTACTCTCATGAAAATGTAGAACATTGACCGAACAGTACATCATTTGAAGAAAAGGAAAATGAACTGAATATTCTACTCCTTTAAAGTTACTATTTACCTCCAAAGTGTTGATAAATTGAGGATCTCTTCTCATTTGCTTAGGTAAAGGGATGGGGGCGAAGTTTTAACACTTAAAATGCTTTGGAGATTACGGATATCTCACCAATGATAATAACCACGACATCGACTAGGTCTGGACTTTCTGTAGGTGTCCGCACATAAGCGACTTTGAATGTAGTATCATGCTGAAGGGTTGCATTATTTATGATTAGTGAACCGTTTCTATGGATGTCAAACTCTCCTGTCGTGTATCCGATGCCCGACTTGACGTGGTTTTGGTAATGCAAAACTGGCTGGTTATTCGAATAGTCTGACGTGTTATACCAATATATGCCAAAATAATTTTCCTCAAAGATGCAGTTGACGGTCCCAGTATGTCCTAGTTGAAGGTATTGTGGTGAATCACATGATGCATGGGAAGGCGTTCCTAAACGATGAAATAAGGTGAACATTTATATGTTGTAATTAGTTGGTATAGGCCTAGTCTGAGCAGTTAACTCTTCTCATATTTAGTCACTTTGGAAATAACATTTGATCATTCTTGATTATAGGCTAGACTTATGTGTTAAATATATGTTAACGATTAAAGTTAAGCAGTTCCAGGCGATTTAAGCGTTCAGTCTTAACCTGCGTGGTATGGCTTCTTCCTTGGGATCTGTGACCTTGACGATAAAAACTGGAGTTAAAGGCAAAGACCGAGCTAGTCGTATACTAATGTGATGTATGATACAAAAGACCTGCCTGTATTTTTCAGTTTGTGTTAAAAACAGTGTAAAAATGGTGGCAACAGGATTTGCCTGACTGGAGTACGTATGATAGCTTCTCAGACGAGAAGTGCATGGGTGAAACCCTTTTCTTCTATTATTACGAATATGATAGGCGCTTCTTTATTCACCACTAGAATCAAGACCCAGTGCATCCGAATGTTTTACTAGGCAAAGCGCTATTCAGTTAATTATAGAGATCGATACCTTGGTCTCCTTCTATGAATGTGCAGTGGACTGGACAACAACATTAACTGTTTAATATGATCCTACGTTTGGAGTGGAAAATGTGGAAACTATCTTCATAAATATTTCACTCTGTCGCTTCAAGCCTCTATGGAAGTGAAGTCCTTATTAATTATTACTCTCTTTTAGAAAGAAGACTAATTCTTGTCTAGGGGATTTCTGTAAACTCGACCATGCGTAAAGATACTGATAGGCTAAGCGAAAAAGGAAGAACAATTGGCACACGGGGTTCTAACACACAAAGGTAAAGTGTGTGTTTAATTGAAATAGGTGAAACCCCTCACTGTCGTTTCAAAGTGTTATCTCCAGAAACCGCTTATTCTGTTGTTCTGAACTCACCCAAACATGACGTCACAAGGACTGCGGTAATTACAAAGGAACACCCAAAGACAGGGGTCATTGTGAAATTTTGATTTCTAATGAGAAAAGAAAAGAAGAAAAGAAGTAATATTATTGACACATATTTCCAGGGCCAGCCAATTTAAGGTGTAATTTTCAGAAGCATTCTCAGCAATATGGCTCTTTGCCCAGGGATATCGAGATGAGGTGATCGATGTAACGTTCGAATAAGGGAAGCTGAAATATTAAGTACAACCTACCTTTTTTAACAGAACCCTAAGTTTCTAAACATATACACTAATAAACGGGTTTAATTGATAGGTGCTACATAACGTGGGTCCTGCCGACAATGCCCGCAGGGCGGTTGAATAATACCGGTAAACGTGCACGACAGATGATGAATACTGGTACTTTGTATTAAAAATATCCGGTCATACCCCCCCCCCCCGCACAGCCTGCGAGACCGAAGGTAATTGTACGCTCATGCCGGTCAAATGCAGGTCTGCGTTTAGAAGTAGCTTAGAATGGAACTCACACTCACAAGTGTTTTCAAGCTAACAATCCACGAAAGAAACTCCAGAAACGAAAATAGAAAATAGAAAATATTTATAGGCATTTACGTGAAGTCTTGCTTAAGACGCCCTCGAATACCCCAGTCAAACAATAAAATTGTAACCATCTTAGACATTATTTACGTTGTGATCATTGGAATGTATTCGGAGCGAAGATAATGACCACCGTGAATCAATTGTATGGCTTTCGCTTCAATTTGACTAATTCGGATTTGCACGAATTTCGATATGTGTGGTCTGTGGGCAAATATCGGTGAAATTGAGTGATTTACTTGTAATATACGAACACAGAGTGATTGTCATTCGTAACATTGAGACTTGACCTTGTAATTTGTATGTTGGGGATCCTTCACATTCTTTTCAAAATTTCGTTTACTGATGTCAAAATTAGGACTCATAGGTCTGTCGTAGGCTATATGGTCCAAGTTTGTGCAGTGAAGATTTAATGCACTGTAAACCTGTCTGGCGAACCCAAAGCCCTGATGAAACTCGAGTGTGATCAAAGATATATAAGCAAAATCTGATCACGTGAAACCCGTACAAATCTGCAACTGTCCGGGTGAAATTGGAAAATGGCTAACGGAGTCGAACCCATAATGACGTGCGAGTAAGTAGACTTACGCGCGTATCCGACCAGTACAGAAATAGCTGCCTGCATTTGTGTTTGTCTCAGTTGTAGGCCTAAAGATACTTGCTTACCTGTGCCTATGTTCTGTAACGTCACATACATAAGGTCTATTGTCAGTAAAGAGGCATACTTATCCAAAGTTAAATCATTTTTATTGACAATGGTTTAAAATGAAACTTACTCAGTTTGTTTGTTCTCTTCTTTGAATTTCTTACCGTCTGACTGTTATCAGTTACGTCAACATCGACGTTGAAAAGCAATGAAATACTCCAAGTTAATATTATCTTGAAACATTCCACTTGAAATTTGCAACTACACTCCACTCATTATTTACATTTCTTCACAAGTTTTAAAGGTTATCTTACTAAATTTGTTTGCTTTCACGTAGCAAGGTCCGAATTCTCATCCCTCTTTTGATTTCTCGAATAAACATAACGCAAGACCCCAAGTGACAAATACTGATTGAATATCATCAATAATTTGCACATTGCAATATTCTCGTCTAGCATTCAGTTTGTTTCATGGGGCGTTTGGTCGAATGGCAAGTCACGTTCGTAGGTCTGCTAAAAATTTGACAGCCCAGCTGAAAATTCCAGTCAACGGGTAATTTGTGTGTCGGGTTTTGTTGAATTGTAACTGATTTGTCAGGCATCTGTTGAAACCGACAGCAAATACCTGTTTCTTTACTGGAAATTTATCCTGGTTTTAATAGGTTATCAGGTACCTGTTAAAACCCGACACCCAAATACCTGTTCTTGACTGGAACTTTCTCCTGGGAGTGCTAATTGGAAATAATTAGGGCAGAAACCCATGAGAGGAAAATGCCCTCCTTTTTGGAGCGAAAAGCAAACTACGTCTTCCTTGTTTTAAACATATCACAATCTATTGGTTCTATACATGCTATCGTTTCTCTTGTGTTATTCTAGTCTAGATTTGTTATACAACAATGTGTTATTTTCGAAAGTAATATTTCATGCAAGTTTCATGTCAAAGTAAGGAGACTGATTTGAAGAAAACATACTCTACGTGTTTTTTCCTAAGTGACTATGCTTAGCCTAACTGTTAGTTTGTGGCCGTCTCTTAAAGACTTTGATTTGTTGCCGAAGGAGAGAAGGGATATATGCAATAACGCTGGCGAAATTATGTATGTGTGTATGCGTGTATTTGTAAGTATGAAGCTCAGCCTTTAAACACGTAATCCCAAGACAGCAATGATGGATAATTTGCATACTTCTTATATAGACTTTTCATATTCCGAGGGAGAATCCCATTGTTTTTTGAGGACGTTTGATGTCATTTGAGGTCACTAGGGGTCAAAAACGAAAAGAGTGAAGAGCAGAAAGTGTTTGCATGTTTTGCAAAGAATAATTCTCAAAATAGCCAACCTATAGTAGTCGTAGAAGTTTCGTAGCATTACACAGCATTACTTGAAAGATCTTCCTCTCCCTTTTTTGGAATTTTATCTCTTGCCCGAGTGTCGATATACGGACTGATCGTGGATGTGCCGACCGACCGTTCAGCAGGGGTGCTACACTCCCATGGCTACGCCCCTGGCCAGAAGGACTGCCTTCCCAGAACCCCGCCTAATATACTCCTATGAGCATTGGATTCTACAGTCCCCAGTCTAGTATTACGAACTGTATTACAGTAGGAAGGGATTGAAGAGTATACATACTCACGCTTATGGGCTTTAATATGATACTGATGCAGTGTGTGAAAGAAATCGTTAAAAATAGTATTAACTTACACTTAAAATTCAAAATATTTATTATTTCAATAGACTCTGGAATTTTCCTTTAAACTCTGAGACTAGATTACAGAGATTCAAAATAAAATTGCTGCTCTCTCTGCATCCTTGAAATGTATATATTGCTGAGATCCCATATTAGGATTATTCACAGCTATGATCTCCGTGACCGTGACAGATGTCCACGAACTACCCATACAATGTTATTTTCCAGTTGAAGTTTAACCCTCCCAATCTGATCAAACGGCTACTAGGTCTTCTAACAGTCAGCAAAAGTAGAGATGATGAGGGACCCACTGCTGAAGCGTAGGGGAAGGTATTTCACCAGGGTGCGAAAGAGGTTTGCCTGAAACCTACCTCTAATTAGCGAACAGTCAAAATATTTAATAATTCCTTAAAGAAAAGGCGCTAGCGCCATGAAACCTGTCGAACGTCAACGCGCTATTTGCAAAGAAGTGTGTGAGTATGTATGTGCGTGAGAGTGAGGGGGGGGGGGTTCTCCTTCCCTAAGCACCCATGTGTCAAAACAAACATTTTTGTCAACAAAACCGGAATAGGGAGAATTCAATGAATTGGTAAATTAAAAACAACATGTGAACTGATGGAGCAGAAGTTGACCAGTATTATAGTTTTCCCAAAACTTTTACGGGTTTGGGCATATAGTTTCGATCATCACCTGGAATATTTCACAGAGAATTGTTTATTCGGGAGCACATTAGGTTAGGAGAGCTTTATCCGAAGTCTATAGAGGCAATGTACTAAAAGGGAGATAAAGTAAATCATCTTCTGAAAATAGGTCATGCCGGGGAACTTTCTGCTCAGTGGTTGGTGTAAACCCTAGGTTCTCAACCCTTTTCTACCCACGGCCCCCTTGTGATTAACGGAAATGTTTGGAGGTCCCCAGACAGTGACTGCGGGCATATGGGAGGGGTATAAGGGGTGCCCCTCCTCCCCTTTTGAAAATTTTTGAATATTTGAGGGTGATTTGATGAGAAATGGTGCATTATTATGTGACTTTTGAAGTAAATTTATGTTCAAGAATTTATGTTTAGAAAAACAGTTTTCCTGGGCCTAAAATGCAGTTTTCCTAGGCCTGCAAGTATAGCTAGGCATACTTGGAAATTCTTTCTTTCAAATAAGAATTTCCAAGTATGCAAAGCACAATTTGTTTTTGGTGAAAAATATATTTCCAATTAAATTTTCATTTGAAAACGATGAGTTGTTTCTGCATGAGATCAGGAAAATATGGGTTTTCTTTGTCGGCAGGTTGGAGATGGCTGCAAATGGCACTGTTTTTTGTCAAATCCAAGTTTAGTTGCAACTGTATTACTGCCTTGTATCTTTGTTAAATCGAAATCAAAAATCGTAAGTGTATATTCTTGGAAATACCAAAGTATGTACATAAGTAGACGCTGCACTGGTCCAAGGTTAAATGCAAAGTCACTTTTCATAAGTATTATCGAAACCAGACGTATTTCTTAAATTGCAGACTTTTCAGCTGGCAATTTTTGACCCAATACTAGGTGGTAGCTGCAGACTAAGAAAGTTTTATCTTGGTTTCTCTATGAGAATCCTGCAAAGGGTCTTTATTTAGTTCCTCTACAAGAACCATAATGGTTCAATCTTTCATGCAAGCCTAACCTGTTCTGCGTTAAAGTCTTGGCGGCTTTATCCCTCTATTAGTTCTATCTGTTAGACTGTAAAGGTTTGGCCACCACTGATGTTGAACACTGTAGCCTATGTTCCAAATTCACGAATTCACTTTTTAATGTTTAAACGTCATCCGTTACATTTAGCCCTACCCGGAACCGTCAACATACAATAACCAGTGAGAAAGATTATGAGGTCTTAATTAATGAACGTTTATAACGTGAAATCTTTTTCTAAACGTTACTTTCCGAATTGTTCTTTATCCACAACACCTTCCCTGTGTAATGGGAGAAATAGTTTTATCCTCTCCCTAAAACAGGACAACATGGTGATAAAATTTATTTAAATATTTTTGACCGACCTTTTCGAGATGAGCTCGTTTCCCCTTCGATGTTTTCGTATGCTTCGACTACCGCTTAGTCGACGTTTGTATTCCGTGCATGCCAGCTGATTGTAGAATACATAGCAGAATAATCAAACAAGTTGGCTGCATGTCTTTTGAAGCTCACTTATCAAACCAGTCTCAACTTTATGTATGCTTAAGATTCCAAAGTTCAAAGTCATCTCCAACTTATATCACCACTGATAAGATGTACGGTAATGTTCGTTTTGTAAACAAGCTGACAAGTGTTCTATCATTCAAAGTTGTTATAGGTCGGTTACCCCATTTCACAAGTACTGCAGCGTGTAGGCTACTGATTCAGGAGGCATTTCTGGCTTAAACTACTTTGAGACCTGGTTTGCTAAAGTAGTTGAAGTAGTCGTTCAAGTCAACACATAGGCTAGGCTATGAAAATACGTTCTTACATTTGTAAGAACTCTGTTGTTCTTGTTAAGAGTAAAAGGTACCCCGAGCTCACCAGGGGTTAAATTCTAAAAAGCCTATAGGCCTAGGCCTACGTTCGACATTTCAGGGTGGGGACCCGACATCTTGTCGTCATGACCGGACATTGCACTTTCGGACAATTTACACAATATTCGCACAATATTCCCCGGACTACTACCCCAATTTCCAACCCTGACTTGTTTTGAATTTTAGCAAGTGTGCTACAGCACTTCAGGTTTCTTTCAAAGTTGTGTTAAAGCAGAACCCACTTGCCGTACTACAGGCTGAACTTAACGTAACAGGTTCTTTAATTACACACTGTACGGCACCAAGATTCTTTATAAAGCACTGTCAAGTTAGCTCACCTATGTAAAGAAACTTATTTTGGAAATGTATAGTTTATTGAAGATGTGTGCTATTTATCATTCATTGGAACATCAATTGACTACATAATTACAACAGGAAAAAAGGCCGTGGCCGGCTCGACTTAAACCAATTGGTTAGAAACTGGGTCGTAAAACCTCATCTAACTAACTAACATAATTACAACACCAGTCTCTCATTGTACTGTACAACATTCCAGGCTGTGAAATAAATTTCGTAGTCTACGTATTCCGTATATTTACACTACCAGTGAGTTTAAGCTTCTATCTGTACTCAAATTGGGGTTTCTGTTTCTCATAGAAAGACTTAGGGTGCTAGAAACGCAGGGGAAAAGGTATCATTAGGAGCTCTACTGCTTAAAATACATACCCCATTTCTGCAACCACAAACAGAGTATCTTTTACCTAATCCTTTTTAACTTGGTTAAGACCAGGGAGTTGCAAATAACGGCTCCCTCATAAGATTTAGGAGGAGCCTAGACTCTGTGTGCAATGATGGAATTACTTTCACTGGTTTGACCAGATGTTTCTTTGAAGTGTAGTCAAACAAGTAACACCAACTTGCACGTGTGTGTACATTGGAAGCAGGCAGCATATCCTTTGCAGCGTTGCCAACCGTAGTGAAATTTCACTACATGTACTGAAATTTGGACTTTCGTAGTGATGTACGTAGTGAAAGAAATATGAAATTGTCGAATGTAGTGAAATTTCACCAAAGTTAAGTCGAAAAATATTCTCCTTGGTCTTTTATGTCAAACGCGGATGTTAAGCCCAGCCTATTTTTGTTCCATAAAGTTCACACTGACAGTGCTCTACTAGCTGTCTGTAGTCATGCGTGTGATGTTCACTTGGCCAAATTTAGCCGTGAAACCAAACCACGACCTGGCAACCCTGATAGTGTATTGTATGCTCACTAACCCATCCGCGCCGCAATCCTGCAAATGCAGCAACCCATACAATGAATCAGCCAATTACAATTGGGCTTCCCTCTCGTGAAAAATGTTAGGCCTATTTTGTTGCAAAAAAGAAAAAAAGGAAACAAAAAACATTCAAGGAAGGAAAAATTGGAATTAAATAGAGCAAAAATGAGGTAATACTGATAGGGGGTAGGATGAGGTACTCTGTCAAACGTCATGTAGGGAAATCCAAGGCCAAAAAGTGAAATTTTTACCACTGGCGTAGTGAAATTTGAAAAAAGCAGAGTGACAGCCCTGATCCTTTGTACATGCAACAACATTGCATGAAAGAGCACCAACCTTCGAAAGAAATGAAAATTTGTCACCAGTCTCCACAGCATGGAGGGAGCATAAGTATATACGATGCTCATTAAGCCACTGTTTAATGGTAACTTTCAGTTAGGAATTAAGTTAAATTTTCAGATTTAAACATATTGGCCTCGCCTATCCTTTTACCTTTTTTTTGGAATGAAAAACTTTCAAACCAAATTGCCAAGAATGTTTTCTCTTTTCTTTACAACAGAAGGATCAACTGATCATCATGATGCACTGTTTCTAATGTTAAGTAAATAAAATATCACCACCACCATTAATACTGGCAAATGGCATAATTATGCATATGAGGGTTATTTTTTTTTTTGATGGGGTAGGGGCGAGGTCAATGTTTGCCTGAATATCTTATAGTGATTCAATTCACCCGAATTTTTACCAATGTATGAAATGTATCATTTCAGCTGTCTGACTTAGCCCACATAAATTGATCTTTTTTGCCTGAAAGTACATTAGGATATCCCCCAGATTCGATTGCCAATGGTAAATGGCTAAAGACTCAAGGTATATCACAAAGATGAAAACAGCTATTGCTTGTACTATAGTAGGGCTGTCTTAGGGCTGGCCTTCTCAACTACCTGTATGTGTCTATCAATAAGTTCTCATGTCCCAGCCGTGAAACAGTTATCTAAGTCTCGTGCCCCTTTCGTGTTACTCTCAGTTGGGAATAGTTTTAGGTTTCTACCTGCAGTGGGAGATAGGCTGCACAACTGATGCCCCAAAGCTAAAACCACACGCCCATTTTTGTGCAGCCAGCCAGGTAACAACTGAAACCAGCAACATGGCCTTGATGAATTGAGTGGGGAAGGGGCATCGACATCGACAGGGAAAACTAATTCTGTAAGATAAACACTTCATTCCACTTTAAAAAAAAAAAAAACTATAGCCGAAGTGCAATTTGATACATTTTTTGCCTCTATGTAAAGAATACTTTTTAATTCCCTCTATTTCAGGATCCCCTTTCCACACCCCTGATTGGCACCAGCGATTAAATGATAGGCTTATAGGTAATGTTGCCTACGAGGGAAGTTGTTTTTTTTTTAAATCAGACTACTAATGCAGACCAGGGGGTCGGAAGAATTGTTTCTTATGCATTGCTCCATAAATCATTACGCTATCTCCAAACTAAGAGACTTAAAAACTTAGTTGGAGTTCATTTCTCCCCTTCTGTAGCACAGACTGCTGTGGAAAGGTCTAATGGTAATTTCTTCTAAGTTAACTGAAACTTTCTTGTTTACAAAACACACAACCAAGAAGCCTATTTTTTTGTATCTGTTCTTGATCCTGCCCATATTTGAAACATCCTTTTATTCTAGAGATGCATGTTTGAGACTATATTTTGGTTAACCACAAACTGTTTGGTTCACTACCTTGGACATCAGTTTTGTTTGATTCAGTGTGAACGGGTCATCTTTAAAGAGTGAACAGGTTGTGACAGTGGCACAAAAGAAGATGACTAGGAAGGCTGGGGAGGCTTAATTCATCAGCATATTGGGTTACATTACACAGTTGCTCCTACAACCATACAAAATATCTTACTTACAATTCATTTTTATTGCATCCTTTTACCAAATATAAACTATGTACATGAACAGATCCAAGTTGTTGAATTTTTGGAAAAAGTATGTGACGTTATCCTCAGTAGAATTTCTTCATGGATCTTTGCCATACTGGTACCTATGGCCCATACTATATATCTGTTATTTAAACAAGGTTATGCAGTTGGTACATATTACTGATTCCTGGTGCTTAATACCACAGTTAATGGTTGCGTTAAAAGTAATCTCTATTTGTGCATGTTTCTTCAGGATTTTAATCGACTCTTATCGTTTTGTGTAAACTTTATTGAAAATTCACTAAGGATGCCCCTTATTGGGCTTTTTTTGTTTTTTTTTTTTTTTGTTTTTCGTGCAAGTCGCGTAGGGAACAGGGTGTACGGCATATTCCCTTTGCAGTCATACCCTAACAGGTGCCTAAGTGAACACAGAGCAAATCTTTTGGATATTCATAGAAGTATGCCACCCTAAGACTGTTTGATTGGAAGTGAATATTCAAAACACCGTAACATCTGGTTCTGTTTAAATAATGCAGTGCCATACCACTCACAGTCTTAGTATGCCACTGAAGCGCCCACTCCCAACACAGTTATGAAATGGTTTCTCAGGTTTCCGTCTAGGCTTTTAGTTTCACGACTACCGGAGTAAACAATCCCAGTCCATAAATACAAAAGCATGAATAATACAAGAGTACATGGAAGAGTAATATTATGGTAACGGAGTTTTGTGAGCAAAATTGGACACAGTCCTCTTTGCTTGGGCAAAATTGAAAACTGTGGTTAAACCAGGAAGCTGTTATTTGGAAGGAGCTTGAACGGAAAGTTTTAATTTATCCTAATACCCTAAGACCCACTGCATCCTTAGAAGGCTATCAATGATAAGCTATGCATTCGGCTAGAAGCGGAATTTTCCTTTCATTCGTTGGATTCAATTTGATATCAATACGCTAGCAACATCATTCACGTCTAGTAATCTTGTCACAATTGACCTTCTCAGAACAATGCTTTGATGCATAGGTTGAAACCTCCACGAAATTAGGGGCAGGTGCTTCAAAAAAAAAAAAAAAAAAAGAAATGGCTGTTTAATTGAAATAAGCCAATGAGGTTTGCCCCTTCCTATAGAAAGAAGCTCATGTAAAGGAGCTGATGAGGGAGAAGTCTAATTTTTGTCACAACGATCTCGAAAGTTTCCGGAAGTTTCTGGAAATACCAGGCATAAAATCATGTTCATATTTGTACATAAAACCTTATTGGTATACTCTCATCCGTTTATATAATACTCACCATTTACCATATAAATGTAAAAGGCGGACCAGAAGGGGTACCAGAGCTGGTAAATGCAGGAAATCCC
>WURT03011228.1:0-15237 GCA_009936505.3 Holothuria glaberrima | reverse complement strand
GTTAAAGGCTATAGCATGATTCCATTGTTCAATCATTTGATGACCTTTGTCCTTTAAAAGTCCAACTACGATGAACCCACACAACCTGTATTTAGAGGCGTTTGCTTGAAACTGCTGTTTGACCTCTCGTTGACCCTTAACTACCTTTGGCATCATCTACTGGAGAGTCTTGCCAACTTTCGATAAGTTTCGGACACAACCCGTAGAAGTTAAAGGCTATAGCATGATTCCATTGTTCAATCATTTGATGACCTTTGTCCTTTAAAAGTCCAACTACGATGAACCATAATCTATTGACCACTCTGGCCAACTATGGTAAGATTTGGATGTAACAAGATTCAGATTCAGATTTATTTCTCATATGTTCGGTTAAGAATACAGAGATTCATATAATATTTACAGAATAGAACATATACTGGACACTAGGAAAAACAGTAAATGTTTATCAAGCTAGTGACCATGGAAAAAAAAGAAACAACTGAAAGTAAATTGAAAACTAAAATACAGAAAAAGTCAGTATTTATAGCAGGAACATAAGTGAGAGGAAGATAGGGAGGAGATGGAACAAATAACTACTTAAGAATTATTAAAGCTAATTAAATAAGTTTTCAAACATTTTTGGAATGAACGTAATGACCATTTGTCCTTGACATAATCAGTTAATTTTTGCCAAAGTGTAGAACAATAATTATTGAGTAACATTTTACCATGTATATTTCTATGATGAGTGGTATAAAACAGGGTATAATTTCGTGTAGTAATACAGTTTTCAGGGTTGGATAACGGGGGTCTAATAATATTTGCTTAGGCAGAGGGCAGTGATCCATTACGATACCTAACAACATGGGCGTCACCAGACATTTTTAAAGGGAGGTCGTATTTTTGTGTGAAGGAGAAAATTATTGTCGCCGCAGTGGCAATGCTCGCTCGTAGTATAGCGAGCACTACGGCGTGGATTCCAGAGGCGAAGCCTGGCAGGGGTCCAGAGGGCGAAGCCGCCGGAAGCTCTGAGGAGTTAGACATTTCAAATGCCTATAATGAGGTGAAATTATCGTCAATAATGCTAGTTTGATAATGCCAAAACTATGATTTCTTATTCATATAATATCAAAACGTGAACCCAATTTAAGTCTTAAAATGACAATGGCATTAGAACGTTTTTCTTTTAAAGTTGGGGGCCTATCATGGGAACCATGGGCTTGGTAAAGGGAGCCGATTGGCAGGATCCAGAGGCAAAAGATTCCCTGGACAAAAACACTTGGAAGCTCGTGGAATAAAATGGAATATTCAAGATTAAAGGGAAAATGCAGTAACTCTAATCAAACTATCAGAGTTAGTCTTCCCCGTCACTCTAGTTCATGAATGACCTATCATGATCATGTGACAATAATTTTGTTTGTGAATTGTGAAATTCAAGGAGAATTTTTCCTTGCTTTACCTATTGTTTGTATTAGTTTTGTTCAAAACGTCTTCAGAGGTGCTTGTAATGCAATTAGAGTAGATTTGCAAGAGTTTCCTGATATTTCAAAGCAAATTTTGGGGCGACTGCCTATTCCCTTTAAGGAGGTAAACATAGCTAACCTCAGATAACAAATCAAAGAAAAGTTTTAAGCAAACTGAACTCTGCAATGCAAAGAAATTAAAACCAAATCGTTCAAATCTGCAATGAGTAGCGTCTCTCAAGTGCCTAAGTTATCAGGCTCTATAAAGGATAGAACAGTAAGTTTGTGCCCAATGTGATTTTACCAATTTACTTCGTTTTTAGCTTTCAACTTTTCTCCCACAAGGCCTAGAAAATACTCAACATGACATTTATTCCATTAAAATAGGTAATAAAAAGGTAAAAATTGAAATCGCCGAGCAAAAAAAATGCAGGAAGAACAGAAGAAGTTGTTTGAAATTTAGAATAATTATTGAACCATCACTCAGTTCTATACTTATGTAGAGATAAAAAAAAGTTAAATTTCAAATATCTGTACAAGCCTTTCCTAAACCTAAAGTGCCTTTCGAAATGCCAAATTTTTGTGGGATAACTATACCTCTTCATAATACTATCCAATCGAGTAAAAACGCCTTACCGCTGAAATATCGAAAAGTCCAGTCGAAGGTGGATACTAATCTTAATTACTGACAAGCATATGTCATGCATTTAGTGCGATAGGAATCGAAATCTTGAGAGGGCATCCTACTTTACAGGTTTTGCTAAGTGAAGTTACGTTAAAACCATCGGAACAGTCGACTGCTACAACAATATCATCACCCTTTTTTCATTGAGATTTTAAGTCACTTTGAAATATCAAGCATGCGCGAGTTCTTTTTAATGTTAATGTATATATCCTATTCTGACATGAAGCAGTCTACCCAACAAAATAAACAGAATTCAAGAAATGAACATCTTTCTAAGATACTTTCTATAAAACGATTGTTCCGTTGAAAAAAGAAGTCTTTTAAAGGTATTTTATCAAAAGTACTTTTCATATTTTTCTATCATTCTTACGTGGTGATATTAGATATATGATTTTAATACTATGGAAAGGTGTAGCTACATGTCACCTTACCTTTAACTGTTTAAAAAAGGTAAGGGGTGGAAATAGTAATTCTGGGGACTCGATCTGTAATTGCAGTGAAATTTATATTCAGCATATTAAAAGAAATTTATATTTTGCAATGGCAGAAGAAACCTTTTTCAATTTTTGGTACATCCTTTAAACGTTTCTGTAAAAAGAGAAGCTCAAGGGGGGGGGGTCGTTCGCACCCCTCGACCTCCCCTTGGTGACGCTTATGAACAATGTTTCTATACATACAATAGGTATGATAATCGGATACTTTAAGTAAATCGTACTCGACATACAGTTGATTTATCGGATAGCGTCTTGGTTTCTTTTAACTTGAGTAGTATATTTTGCATTACTTGAAGAGGGCGAAGTCTCGAGGCAGGGGCAGTTCCATAAATCTCAAGGTTGTAAGAAATCCTGGGATACACAAAGGAGTAATAAACATGGATAGCAGTCTCAAGAGAAAAGATACGGCCAGTGTGATTAAAATACCTATAAATTTCATTAAGAAATTGCATAAATCGGATACGTGATGCTTCCAGGAAAGCGTATTACCGATGCAGAGACCTAAATAATTTGTATTGGAAACCATATGAATTGCAGTATTATCAAAAATAAAGTTATCCTGACAGCAGTGTTCTCTAGCGCTTGCATGAAAAATTTGTGAAATTTGTTTTCCCAACATGTAGAGTTAATTTGTTGGATGCAAACCAGTAGTCCTTTAATAGTTTAAGAGTTAGGCTAGCTTTGTCAATCAACTAGTTAGAACCATCCTTGTCGGAGAGGAAAACATTAGTGCCATCAGCAAACAAGCGAATAGAGACACCAGGAACAGCATTATAAACATCATTTACGTAAATAAGAAAAAGAACAGGGATTCTCAAGTGTTTTCAGCGGGGGGGGGGTCGCATTTTCTTGGATTTATGCTTTATTACTTTTACGGTGAAAGTGTGAATCCAAGGTTTTAGAGAAGGGGAGCATAGTTGACGGCGAATTCCAAACTAAAACCTCCCAAAGTGACTGCACAGCAGGCAGTGGTAAAGTCGGCTTTCTTAAGTTTGGTAGCCGTTCCTTAGTGGGCGCCCTCCAGGTGAGATTTGAATTCAGCCCCACCAAATTGAGAATGTGAGAAAATGTTACATCGAATCGCGATAGATAGCAGGAAAACAACGTACTCTTCAACTTAAATGCCCTGTCAAACGGTGTTTCCAGACACCTGCTAATAGAAATGAGTTCGCATAAAACTTGTAGTGCAGCCTTGCAGCGGTCTAAAGAAAGTTACGCAGGAAGGGGGGGGCGGATAATTTTTCCCCGGTGTGCGCTCCTGTAAATTTGTAACTAGGCATTTGACATCCACCATGCGTGAATCACCCTTTTGAAGAAAATTTGACATAAAAATGCTGTACATTGCAATCGGAAAATTGTACGAAAAAATATTGTGGTTCCCCAAATCTTCCGTGGGTTACACTAATGAACGTTGCGGGTGGTCACTTAGGAACTTATTGTGATAAAGAGTTGAAACTTTTATGCGTGATTTCTATGTTTGACCTCTCTATGACCCCGACAGACCTTTCAACTACTTTAAATATACTTCTTTGGTGACCCATCATCTATAAAATACTACTGACCAACTGATAAATTTACATGAGACCCCTGAGGTGAAACCTTTTTTGAGTTTTCACTGTGTGACCTTTTGCTTGACCTTTTCCACTCCCAAAAGACCTTTGAACTTCTCCACAAGTACAGCTTTGATGACCAACCATTTTCTGAACTCTTTCAAATTTGAAAAGATTACGACATAATTACATGGAGTGAAGGCCTATGCGTGATTTCACTGTTTGACATTTTGTCTTTGACCTCTTCAACTCCATAAGTTCAACTCTGATGACCCATTACCTACTGAACACTTTCAAAAGTTGATAAAATTCAGACGTGATCTCTTGGAGTTGAAGGATTTTGCGTGATTACACTGTTTGACCTCCTTTTCTTTGACCTCTTACATTCCCAAAATACCTTCTCCACAAATACAACTTTGATGACCAATCAACTGAACACTTCCGCCAAATTTGCGTGTTTCCCTCTACAACCTTTCACGATCCCAATTGACCTTTGAGCTACTTCGTGTTATCATAATTATCACGTCTGTGATATGTTTTACCAACTTTGACAAGGAATGGTAAAAAAACCTGCAGATAGTAGCCTTTTAACCAATGTTGAGAGACAGACAGAATGACCGTCAGACGCGTTGTCATGACCATAGCTCAACTGGTTGAACTAATGATAGGTTTGCATTACAGCACACAATTCGTTTTCTTTTCGATATCTCTGTAAAACATCAGTCTGTTGGGACTTGTACAAATCACCCTCAATTGAAGCTTCGTGTGGCGATGTCTTTTCTTGTGTATTCTTTTAATTTGCATCCCATACAAAAATTGGAAACCAAAGACTGCTATTAGACAAGTATTATCATTCCCAGGAGGTATTTCCTATTAGCTGAAGCAGCTTAACTCTGCTCTTAAAAAAATTCTCAGGCACGAACATTGCTTTAAGGAGATTCGGGGCAGAGTCTTGTTTAAAAAAGTTTGATTTTCCTATACATTAGGATAAAGGAATCACAGAACACATAATTGTGTGCGGGGTGATGAGTTTCCCGATGGCCCCCTGACCCCCCCCCCCCAAAACCAGTAATAATTATGCTAACGGTTGTTATTCATTTTGCATTAATCATAGGCTACATCGATATGACGTTATAGAACAAATGGGTACAAGTCTAACCTCCGAGACACATCACAAAATGCTCATCTCAATGGAAAAAAGTCAATAAATTGCTTTTTGATCCCATTAGATATTGTATGATTGTGATGTGTAATATTTTCCTTAGAAGGAAACAGATGGAAATAGATTATTGCCTTACCGTATCACTTTCCATATTAAGAGCGAGGTTCCAGTAAGTATCAGAAGAAAGTTAATAGGCCAAACCGGAATTAATGGCCAAAGAGACACTACCCATGGGAAGAGAAATACGTTAAAAATTGAATAGCTTACAATCCAGAAATTGCGGTTTCAGTATTGAAAAGTATTCCAGCCTATATTCAATTGCCACAATGAAACGACTGAAAGTAGAAATAGCGTAGAAAAGAATGAAGAAATAAAATTTTTAAAAGTTCCTGTGTCCACCAAGTACCTTTTAGGCTAAAGTACATGTATTTTCGTGTATGTACGACAAATTTATTCATTTTGACTTAGTTAAGCATTTAAGGACGTTTTTGTTTAATTATGTGCTAAGAGCGAATAAGCTTTTAGGGACAAACTAATTGCCCATATCGCAATTGGAAACATAGGTGATACCATGCAAATAAATTAATTCTTTTTAATCATATGTAGGCAAATTTTACATAACGTTACAGAACACAAATGTTACATACGATAGGAACAAATCAATGAAAAGGTATGCAACATATACGATATGAAAATATCCCAACCTTAAACTACCTTTCATCCAAAGGCGGCGATCACGGAAGGGGTACGGTCGGTGTTTGGGGTGAAAAATGGTATCGAGATAATTTGATCTTATTTCCCGGGAGAGACGGTTTCTTTTTTCACTCAAATCTAGCTAAAAATTGAACATTGGCAAGATTTCTGACGCCTCTTAATGAGATCCCGTCAGGCCCGTAGCGAAGGGGTGGGGGCAAGCCTCTTGGAAAAATTTTTTGCAACCTAGAAAGTTTCAACTTGCCATTGACTTAACATATTTTTACACTTTTGGCCCCCTGGAAGCAATTTCGCCCCCTCCAGTACCTTGCCTGGCTACGGGCCTGGATTTCGTTGTATTTTAAGTTAGACGTGTCAGTAAATGCCCCTGCAAATATTCTCAGACTTAAACACCGTGTAGCTAATGTTGTAGTTACTCCTCCATGCCTTAACCTTTCTTTGATCATTTTTATTGATACCGCTTTATTTCACGATGCCTTTATTAGTTGAGATTCGCACTTAACTTTCATCATTAGGTTTTGACGGCGGAGAAGGTATTAAATGACATCAACAGTGTAGAAAACGGGTTATAAAAACGATTCTTTTTTAAAACTAGCGTTTTCATACCACTGCGCTACTGAATTTCATTCCAATGTCGAACTGGATCTGGGAGAACGTCTTTAAGTAGGCAATGGTAGAGTTGATAGAACCATTTGCTTAGTATTTCAGATTCCATAGCCTCACCAAATGATGCATTGTATTCATAAGTTTTCTCTTAATATTTGAGCGTTTCACGCGCTTGCATTGCTTTCTTGTGTCATTTTCAGTAACCTAACTGAATGCTGAGTTCAGACGTAAACGCTATTTTCGACTTACAGCGGGAGGGACCAATTAGGCTCCATGGTTGCCTGCAATTAGAACATCTCGAGGTAGCTCTACCGTATGTGATGTTACCAGCATCACATTTGCTATTTTGTTCGTTATTTCGGGAACCACGATGTACTAATTCAAAGTGGTATAATTGCAATTGTTTAATCATCTACTATCAACTGTTTATATGCGCCTGTTTGTCTGTTTCAAACTGTAAGATTGAACTTCCAATGCATTAAATAGCACGACGAATCATGCCCGATAAATCTTAAATAATGTGAGGTACATGAGATGAGTACCTGCATGCTTCGGGTGTCGAAAACTTGCATTTTGCTCTTTGGTGGATTTCGTATACGATGTGATATGCCCAGATGTTGCATTAGCCTCAGTAGCTGAAATGACAGAGGGTATAGAAGTCAACGAAGACGGTGACGTAGAGTACGATTCTTTAAATAAACACAAAACACTGAAACGTTAGGAAAATATTAAACCTGCATAGATTCATAACAGTAACGGTTTTTTGAGTGCATCATTTTGCAGTAATACTGGAAACACGACTTCTATTAGTTATTTGTTGTGTCAACAGTAACGGTTTTTTGAGTGCATCATTTTGCAGTAATAATGGAAACACGACTTCTAAAGTTATTTATAGTGTCACGTATCTTATTTTTACTTACCTCTTAAATCGATACGTTCTTCAACTGATGCTACACCCCAAGTACATTTTCGGTTGGGGGAAAAGCAGAATTCTCAACTGGTGACTGCTCTTTGATTGGCATCAAATTTAAAAGATGCAGAGTAACTAACACAACTCAGCATGCAGAGAGAGCCTGGTCTCTGATTACATATAAAGGACTTGTACGATCACCAAATATGACCTTTACCAATGAACTAGGGTTTGTGTCTGCTAAAGGAAGAGCTGAAGAAGGCCTTGGAGTAACTTAGTTGAAAGGAATCGGTGCTTTCTTGGATGAAATGATGTTCCCTTGAAATAATGTGGAGGTTTCGGTCCCACAGTCTCCTTATCACTCCAAACAATTCCCGACACAAATCATGGTCCTGTTATTCGTTAATTTGTAAACCAAGTTATACTAGTACGAAGTAGCGTAATCGATACCAGTACGAAGTAGCGTAATCGCACTTAGTTCAATCATCTACTGACAGCAGCTTAAGCGTACGTGTTTGAAGGTGTAAAGCTGTAAATTTGAATTCCTAATGCATAATTAACATGACTGAACTGGTCGCGATTAGAACTAAAACAACGTGAGGTGCATGAGATAAATACCTGCAGGCTTCGAGGGGCGAAGACTGGGATTTGGCTCTTCGTTGGATTTCGTATACGATGTGATATGCCCAGAAGTTGCATCACCCTCAATAGTTGAAAAGACAGTTGGTGAGGAAGACAACGATGACGGAGACGTAGAGTAAGGTTCTTCAAATTAAAACAAAACACTGAAACGTCAGGAAAAACTATACCTGCATAGAGTCAAAACAGTAACGTCCTTTTTGAGTACATCATTTCGTAGTCATAATGGACAGGCTACCTCTGAAGTGATCTGTTGTGCCACTGATCGTATTGTTATTTACGTCTTAATCGATACGTATCTCAACTGATGTTAACTTTATTATAAAACTACAAATCGTTCGTTTCCAATTTAGAGAGGACTAACTTAAAGGAAACCAGAATGCAAAATTCCAATGCATCACATTTCGATGGACTTAATCTTCATCCAGAACTACAAAGGCATTGCAATGTTTAAGTTCCGGACCAGTACCTCCACCATGTATGACAAGTTGCTGTAATATCCACCTTGCAAATGCTGACAAAGTTTTCAGACTTTCAACTTTGGTGTCTGAAATGTAAAATCCGAACACAAAATCAACAACAGCATTTTTGGAAATAAACACCATAGGTTTAAGTTTTTTTTAGTTTTAAATCATAAAAAATCTTGCAATGTAAGTTCTCTACAAGCTGACATTCAGTGACCTTAGATGGTCCTTGACCTCTACCGATTACAGTAGGGCACTTTTGCTCAATGTAATGAATTTATATGGCCAAGTACGGGAGGTATGCATTCGTTCTTAATTTAAGTGTTTACAAACTTTTCAGAGTTTGACCTCTTGTAACTTCAGATGGCCTTCGACCCTCATAAAAAGGATAGGATACTTTCTCTGAGTTATATAATGCATCCACATGCTAAGTTACGAAGCTACCCATTCTTTCTACCTTAAGATATTGTACAGTATTGTTGAAACAAGTTTTTTCAGAGTCTGTTATGAGATGATCCCCATGGCCCTTTTACCTCCACCAAAATTATTAGGATCCTCCCTGTTAATTTCATACATATATATCTAAATGCCATAAATGCTGAGTATCCATGTTTCCTATCAGATATTCTGTTCACTGCACAAGTTTTGATCTCCGTGACCCCTGATTACCTTTGACCTCCACAGAAATAGTAGATATGATAGGGGTACAGAAGATTATGTAGGATTTCTTCAAATAAAAACACTCTCCAAAGTCAGAAAAAAGAGTACACCCGCTAAGAACATAACAGTATCGTCATTTGTGTGCATCATTTCGTATTCACAACGGACGTACTACCTTTGAACCTAATTAGTTCCACTGATTTAATTGTTACTAGGTCTTAAGTAATACACACTTCAACTGATGTTAACTCTATTACCAAAGTATCAACCGTCTGTATCCAGATTGGAGATGATTAATTTAAAGGAAATAACTCTCCCGAAACTTTCTTTGACAGACATACTAAATGTAACAAATCTTGTTTTTTCTCTCTTGTCTTTTTTTTATGGTGTAGAAGAAATGTGTGACATTTTTAATGTAAACAAATGAGCTGTTTTGCACAAACTCCAAATTTGGTTACTCAATTGTTATCATGTTACATGAAGAAAACATGAAATAGTACACCATGCTGGTATACTAATTCAGAGTGGAAAAACTGTAGTGTAAGGTATAGTGACTACATTTTGAGATACTAAAACTACGAAAGCACTAAACTGAAGGCAAATCCCTCTTATCGCAAGTAATCAAGTCTTTGGCTATGTTATTTATGCAGATTATTTTAATCGGATAAAATCGTTTATTGGTAATGATTTCTGTAAACAAGGTGTAAAAGACAATTGATGATTGAATTCATAATTTTGTAAGGATGACTGGTTCAATTATACGCTGAAATGTACTTCATCTTTATTAAGATAATTGTTTTGTAGGATGATTTCGTAAAGTCCTGTTCAGAGGGTTAACGCTAGCCGGCCACGTCAGTTAGTCTTTGTAGGGTACATCTCAAGTATATTCGTACACATATCTGATCGGAATATTCAGCCATTTCTGACCATCCCTTTACGCACGTTTCTATTCTTCTGTTTTGTTTACGGCGTCAGCCTTTTCCCATATCTTTAACCACCGTATCACGCCTATTTGGGGAGGACGTGTCGCCTTCCCCCTTCCGGTGCAGCCCATTCTGTTCCCTCGAAAATATTTTTTTAAACAAGGGCCCTGCACTCCGCCAAGCGATTATTAAGAAAAGTTTAAAATGGTACTAAAAGGTGTTTCTGTACTAATTCTTTCTATAACATCAAGAGGGCTTTCATCTTTAGTTCTACCTTGCTAACGCGTGAAGTTTCACACGTATCGCGTTTTTTCTTAACAGTGAAGGTTCAACAATTTTTCTTCCGTGAACGGTGAAGACACAGGCCTGGGGGATCACGAAAATGCATCAATGCAAATTTCTATCCTCTTTTGCTGGTTTTGTGAAGTTTTTTTTCTTCAAACTCCACATTGTGGAAAACATTGTGTAAGAAAAACATTCACTTTCGTCCGGGAGGCTTTAAAAGTAAGATAGCGTATGTAATCTCCGACGACGACCATGCAGTTGCCCTCAAAATGTTTTTTTCGTTTTGCTTTAAGTAGGGCAGTGTCTTCATACAAAACCCCGAGCTTCTCCAACTTTCACGCCCATGATGTTGGTACATTTGTGCCGTTGCAGGCTGGCCAAGCAAAGTTTCGTTCAAAGATGTAACTCTCAGTGTCATTCTGGAAGTTCAAAGCACCATGATAGTGTTCCTTCTTATTAATGTTCTAAGCATTTCGGGAATTTTCCTTCAGTCTGGATCCCGAAAAAAATTTACTGAACCACGCCAGGTCCTTAAGGTAGCTCATGTTCTCCAAACCGTCCGAAGCACTCGGCTCTTCATGTACGCTTGCTTGATATCATGAACATGGCCCTGTTCCGTCCACTTGCGAGACTTTACGTCTGCGTATCGCAAAATGAGGGAAAAACGACCGTCGGGAAGGGGAGGTTTTCGCGCACACATTTTCCCGGTATCTAAGCTATCCGTGTAGGGCTTGAGATCATTATCCTCCCATGTGGTCCTCGCAAACTGTCCTCATCTGTTGGCATCACAGCCAGAAACGCAATCTTCGTTGCCCCTCTTTGCGGTGCTGGCGCTTCTCGAGTCAAAATTCCTGGTCACGGGCTTGCTCAGCCACTTCTAATTTCTGGACTGTCATACCTTTTTGACCATTCAAACTACAAAAATTTCTCCGATTAAACCGCTGAAGTGACATCTCACATTTTTGAGTAAGCGGCCCTCTGTATTCCACTCTATCCTCTCGGGGACGAAATAATTGTTTAGTTGCTCACCAGCTGGCTACAGATTATTGGTGCAGTTAGATAGATGGGGTTTAACGACACACTAAAAAAGTAAAGATGGGGCAAATTTTACTAAAAGATTATTGGTGCAGAAGGATAGAATATTTAAACGGGAGTACTGCTTTCAAAACAAAACTGTTCTGTCTCATGAAGCTCAGGCACAAGTACGTCTAACTACATCTTCCAGATGAGTCCTTGCAATTACTAGCCCGGTAAAGTAGGCTTGAACGGCTTTTTCAAGTTACTGCAATATTGGTCACACCCGTTTAACTTTCACTAAACTGCAAGAGGTTTAAATTTCATTTTTGAAATGACTAAATTATGGTAAATATCCCAGATCTCGCATTTGTAACACATACTAATGTAATGCATTATGATAATTATATGGGCGGCCAATTTGCTCTTTCTACTATCTTGTTTGACCCGAGCCCGGCAAAAAAATGAAGAAAAATACTTCCTGAATTTTGATTACAGAATATGGACAGACTTTAGGTTTACATGTGTTGAAAATATCTTTAAGAATTATTTTACTTATTTTTATTATCCTAAGTCGTATGTTTACCAATCGGCGGCCATTTTGTTTTTTCCGCCATCTTGGTTGACCTGACTTTCAACAAATATATTCAAGAAAATAATTTTTAACTATTTGGCAAAAAACATGGTCATATATAACGAGCAAAATAAATATCCTCATTATTTCAATGCACTGTAATTATATAATCATTATATGGACGGCCATTTTGTTATTTTCACCCCCTTGTTTGACCTGGAACCTGTAAACAATGTCCAGAAAAATATTTTTTACGGATTATTTTCCTTATTAATTTAAAATATTATAATTATACCACTGACGGCCATTTTGCTTCTTCCGCCATCTTGGTTGACCTGAATTCCGACAAAAATGTTTTGAAAAATGTTTGACATATTTGGCTAAAAATATGGCCAAATTTAAGGAGCAACACTGTCACAATTTTTTTAAAGATTATTTTTCCTATTGCTACAATTTATTTTATTAAAATTTTAACATTAGCGGCCATTTTGCTATTTCAGCGATCTTGGCTGACCCGTATCCTGCAAGAAATGTCCAGAAAAATACTTTTAGAATATTTACAATATAATACGGGCGCAGATAGGGTCTATCTGTGTCAAAAGTATTTTAAAAATCATTTTTTGTATTATCATAATATATTGACATAATTATTGCATTGGTGGCCATTTTGCTTTTTCCGCCATATCGGTTGACCTGAATCCAAAAGAAGCATTTTAAAAAAATGATTTTGGATTACTTGTCATAAAATATGGCCAGATATTAAGGGTAACAGTGTCAATGATTATTTCTCATTTTTTTATACATGAGATTATATTTGCGGCCATTTTGTTGTTTCCGCCATCTTGGTTAGTTTCGGGTTCTGCATAAAATATCAAAAATCACGCTTTGAATTTTATGTACAATCTGATGTAAAGATATTTAGGGTTTTTAATCGAAATATATATTTTTAATGATTATTTTTTAGATTTATTTTGCAATTTCTAAATTGTTTACTTATTTTTTGCGGGAATTTGTACTGTATTGCTTTTACATCTTCTGTTATTTTCCGCGATATTGGTTGTCAAGTGCTCTTGTACCAAGGACTGTAAAGTTCAGTCTTAATTATAAAACATGAATTTACATCAATATAATTGGGGATTGTGGAAATTTGCAAAGATTTTTTTTTAACAATTTTTGGAAATATTAAATTCCATTAGGTGCGAACCACAGATGATCTCTAAGTTAGCGCCTCTGAGTTAATCTGTGTTTACTTTTCTGCTATATTGACTTTTCAGTCCACTTCATACAGTACCTCAGTGAGAGGGTTTGTTTACACAGGAAATTGTGGTATTGTAGACTGGGTAGGCAAATCCCGATGCTCTTATAGACTTCCACGGGATTTACACACTGTTGGAGGAACATCGAGATTTGCATACATCATCATTTTGGCAGCCATTTTGTTTTTCTTGATTAACCTGAATCTCGCCAATGGAATTTTTGTAATAAATATACAGAATCTGAAGAGTCGATGCCTCAAAAACATTTTTTTTAAGAATATTTTCTTTTTTATTTAATAAAAAGTATTGGGTCGGAGAGTTCATGGCCTACAAGCAGTGCACCCTGTGTTGCGTGGACAGAAGCATAGCTTTCAGTCATACAATATTCACTTTCGGATGCCCTTTAATATTCTATTTTCTAATATGGTTTGACAAATCCCACTTACTGCGAATACACACATAGCTCACTCGCAAATACTTTTGAGCTTCCGTGCAATTACTGTCAAAAACCTCATCATATGCTCCAACGGTGCAATTTTGCTGGTAGTTGCATATATTAGACACCACCTCCTTTGAGTTTGCAGAGAAACAGGTTTGTCCTCCTTCCACACCTGCGCTTACATTTGCACAATAATATCCGTACACAGCATCGTTAGTGTATAAAACAAAGTTCGGTTCGCACGTTAGAAAAAGTTCGTCGTTTTCAGGAACCATTTCGTGTTTTCCCCCTGAAATTAAAGATGATAGATTGGTATTAGTGACCTTTTGAAAAGATGGCTATGAAGACAACAATGAGGCAATGTACATTTAGCCAACTTCAATAAAAGGATAAGGTATAATTGTTTAATTGTCACACCAACCAGCAAACCTTCGCATTTCAGCAACAAAAGCAAAGCTAGGGACTTGACCATAAAGAAAACTAGGCAACGAAGTTTCAGCATATTTGATTAACGAGCACTGGTTATGTTATACTTGCCAATTCGTATGAAGACAAGGAATCACAGATGAAAGCACATATCCTTGGGAACTGTCTTCGTGATGACACGCAGGTAAGATGAAACGTGACCAGTTCTAACGATCTGATGTCTAGACCACATATAAACCTTAAGCACTGACGTCACGCGACGTAATTTTGGCGGCAAAGCAGTTACGAACATCGCACGCACGCACGAAGTAGACTTCGTCTGCGCGTAGAAAACTGCACGCGTATCCCGTCGGGTTCACAAATAAACTGTCTGCTCTTGTCTCTATTAAAGGGCGCACTTTCTGTTCAGTGCAGATACCGTAAAAATTTATAACACTGGCCTTCAAATTCAAGATTTAGGCTATAGTGAGTAGGGTGTGTAGGAATGTTGAGGCTGAGCAATGAAGAAATAAACTGCCGATAGGCCTAAAGTTTACTGGCTAAAGCAGAGTGGTGAAAATACTGTAGTTAGTTAGATGAGATTTTACGACACACCAACACGATTGTGTTATATAGTGTAATCTAGAAGAGAAAAAAGGGACCTTGGGGTACAATAACAAGGAAAAGGTGGGGTCAAATTTTACTAAAAGATCCAGGCAAATGCGGGAGTCATGTCAAAAATGTCTATACATGTCAGGTTACTTTCGTTGAGAAAGCCCAAACTATGGGAAGGATCTGTCTACTCAAACAAAGTTTTCAGATCTGGCACAGCGTAGTACTTCTGGCGAACATGGTAGTATTCAGAACAGTCAACGAGGACGTGACTGACGGTGACAGCACAATCACAGGATATACAATATAGTCTCTCATTCCAGTGAAGTAAATAGGCATGGGTAAGGTAAGTGTGACCGATGCGAGCCCTAGTCAGAACTAAATCATCTCTCCATTTACTGGG